>VWYE01021126.1:0-69049 GCA_013398995.1 Alaudala cheleensis | reverse complement strand
TTTATTTATATACCTTTATTTTTTCATGCATTTATATTAATTTGTTAAAAACAATTACTTTCTTTCCACTGGATTCCAGAGGATTTCCAGTGGAAAACACACTGCCCTGATGGTTTTGAGTCTCAGGTTTTATCCAGGTGGGAATGCTTGGGCTCCTCCCACTGGGTGGAGCCAATGGGATGATGTCACACAGTGAGCCTTTAAATGGCCCATTAACAGCAGATGTTCCCCTGGCAGTAAAATGGGTGGTGGAAGAGACAAGGAACACTTCCCCTCCTGCCTCCTCCCTCCTGGAGTTAGAAGAGGTAAGCAGCTCAGAGTTATTCATAATTTGCTGTTTGGTTTCATAGCTCATGTGAAGGGAAGGAAATTGCCTTGAAAGGAGGCAAGGAGATGTTTCAGTCTTTAAAAATCCCCCCTTTTTAAGTTCTCTATAGCTAAAATAGCTCCTTTCTCCATGCCCTTGAGCACATGCAGGGCCTTTATCTGAGGTCACATTCTTCTTGTAGTCCACAAGGCACAAGCAAGGCTTGTCCTGTCAGTGTGTAACTCACCTTTTGGCTCTATTTCTCACTCCCCAGGCCAGATGAAGATAAAGAGCATTTGTGGAGGAGGGAGGCAAATTCCACCTCCGCAGCCCCAACTGCATGCCCTGACTGATAAACAGGTAGGTGCTGTCCTCCCCTAAGGACATCCCCTCTCCTCTCTCCCTTGATTATGTGTCAAACTCCACCTATTCCCCCCTGCAGTGCCAGCACCCTATTTCCAGGACAGAGGTCTGCTACTGTCAGATGTGCATGGTGCCTGAGGTCCTTGAGCCAAGGACAAGTCATAGCACTGTAAGCACAGCTGCTCTGCACTGTCCTGTGCTTAAGGCTTCATTCATATCAGATCAAGGTCACAGCACCTTCCTCCCCACTCTCCTTTCTCCTTCTTTCCTTAGAACATGACCTGATGCATGGAGTCCATGTGCAGCAACATCCATCCATCCATTCCTTAGTCTTAGAACTTACAAATCTGAAGGTCAGTAGATATCACTTGACATGATATCTTGTCAGGCTTGTTACTCTGTGTAGGTTTCCTTTGTGCAATGTAAGCGTGACCCTGAATTTTCAAGACTTCTGCTCACCTGCTTATTTTGCTGCAAGAAATCTGGAGCTGTTAAGGTGCTTCCAACATGCAATGGCCTCATATACTGCAATTAACATTTTGACCACTGGATGCTACTCTTGCTCCAAATATCTGCACAAGGGACTGCAGGGCGAAGATTTACTGGCAATGCTATCTTGTAATTTTTTAACCTAGAACCTAGTTAAGTCAGTCAGTGACCTGTGAAGAGGTGTTTAGTGCCTGCCCATCAACTGAAGATGAATAGTTAGGAAGTCGTTATGGGGATATAAAGGAATGTCTGCATCAGCTACACACAAGCAGTTGATTAAATTAATGGTAATGGACTGAGATTTTTGAAGTGAAGAAGCAAGCAATTTTTCAAACCCTTGGGCTTGGGATTTCTAGCACGTTGACCAAGACTAAGAAATGCTTTTGTATGTATTATGCCAGTAGTGTCCAAAGCCCAGAAATAAACCACTTTTTTTTTGGTACTTTTGACACTTTATGCTGCTCTCTACTCACTATCACACCTGCCCTAGAACAGTTAGTTAGCCTTATGTGTAAATAGGTTCTTTTAACTTTACTATTATTATTATCATCATCCTTGGCAAACATTGTTGAACAATTCCCATTCTCTACTTATTTTGCTCTGTACTACATGACTCCCCCAGCCTTTCTGCATGGCTCCCACACACTTTGTCCCTGCTGCTTTCACTGAAGTGAAGCAAAGCTTTCCCATCAGAGGAGCACAGTTGCCATGGCTGAGACATGCCCAGAGCAATTCATCATTTATTGATCTGTACCTCTGTGAAATACTTCCTTTGTGCACACTGCATTGCAGGAGCTCCTGTTTTCATCTTCCCCAAAGAAGGAGGAAAGCCTTTCAAATGTGCATGCTAATTTGTCCACCCTGGGCACCGTGTGAGTAGCTGATATATCCTCCTACAGGTGGACACAGCCTATACACTCTACATAAATTGAAAAATTCTGTGTGTGGCTGCACACCAGTTGTGGACAAATATGATTCTGCAGTTCTCAGTGCTTTCTTTTGAGTCCTCACATGTTGCAGGAAACACCCAGGAACAGTTTCCTGAGCAAGGCAGTGTTTCCTTACAATATAATTCTATCTGAAGGCCCAGTAACTCATTTACACGTTGCCTTATCACTCCACAGCCACAGTTCCGGTATCTGCAAGAAGGCATCCAGAAGAACAGGTTTTGCACACTTTCCTGAGATCCCCACGTGATGTCTGGGCCTGTTTGTAGATACACCTTGCTTGAAATCAAGAGGTAAAACTCCTGTTGAAGACATGAAAAGCATGAATCCTCACAAACAATACCTAAATAGGGACCAACTCAAAGGTAATTCACATCACCTATTTTAGCTGCTCAATGTAATTGCTTAATGCTCCTATAGGCATGAGACATCTGGTACATGGCAGAAACCTGATCCAGGAAGAGATGAAATTCATGATGGAGATGCTGGTTTCTGGCCATTTGTGTGCTGAATGGCAAAGGGAAGGCTTAATCACTCTGCATACCAATGCAGCATAGAGTTATTAAAACCAAAACCAATCAAACAAAAAAGCTTTCTCTTTTTGACTCAGTGTTATCACTTACAAAGTGGCTGGCCAAAAATTCTGAACCACTTCCTTTATCTCATCCTGATACATTCTTGGAGAATAGATACCAAAAATAGTTTATTTATCAAACTTCTTCTCTCTCTCTTTTGTTTCTACCTTTTCTCTGAAAGGCTGCCTGTGGGCTGATGTGATATTTTAACATAGAAAATGTGTGAGCTTTCTAAACTGACATGAAGGTTCTTTCATATTTGAACCTCTTGATCTAACCCTGCTTGTTCTTGCTAGGACAGAGCAATCTACAGCTGTTGCTACACACTTGCCTGTTGTCATGATTTATACACCAGATCAAGGTGAGGGATAATAAATTAGCAAAGTGTAGCTCCATAGTGCGTAAACCTCAGTGCTTTAAATTAAAACTGTCTCTGGTGGACACAAGAGGGATCAGAGCAGAATTTTGCCCTGCAGGCATATTTTTTCACCACCCCATCTGTTGCCCCAAATACTAGGGATAGAAATGTCCATTTTGCTAATTTTTCTTTCCTTTAAAACAATTTTTCTCATCTTTTCTTCTTGAGACTGTTCCAAATGACATAGGAAAACAATATTCAAACCAGGGCACAGTAGTGGGATGCATGCTGCAAGCCAGAACAGCATAAAATATTCAAAGAACAAACACATGTGTATTCAGGTCAAGTAAAGAGAGGGATTCCTGCAGTCAGGAATCCTTCCAGTGGCTTGAACAAATCCTTACTCCTTAGTAATCATTTGCCTAGGATGCCTTCTTCTTTTAGCTCTCTTCAAATGAAGAGATGGTGGCCTGACGTTTGGTCCCTGGAGTCTTTCCATCACATTTGCCTTTACCCCATGTCAATCTCTTTCCAAGGGCTTGAGGAAGCAACTTTATCTTCCTATAACCCAGAGTAAGGAATGCAGGACACCCAGAATAGAATAGGTGAAGTTCAAAGCATGAGATTATCCCGCTGAATTTAATCAAGAACTGGTTTCTTTGGAATTCCTCACGAGATAGTAAAAGTGAACTCTTAGCCAGATTAGCTCTGACAGTTTTGGAAAGAAGTATCCATCTACATCAGCTTTGCCTATAAGAGCTTTCACCTCTCCCTTTTTTCTTGCTTCAGGACCATTATTTCCTACTATGAGCTAGAAAAACATCTATTCTGGGTGAAGATGGAAACATGGGATGCTATAATTGTGAATTATTTGCCTTTTACTAAATCCCTTTGATTCTCCATTCTGGCAAATTCAGAGCCAACAATTTATTTTGAGGTTGCCTAATTGTAAAAAATTCCCTCCACACATGCTTTTCCTTTTTTTTAAATTCACATATTCTGTATGTGAGATTGCAGCAGTGACAAGCCTCTTTGCCATACTTGGATCTTGCTTAGAGCAACCAATATGTGGGAGTCCAGAAAGTTCAAGCTGCTCATTTCCCACAGCAATTTCCCAAAATTGGAATTGCTCATGGAATGAAAGCTGCTAGGTCAATAAATATAGTCAGGTTTTTAGGCTTTGCATATGAAAATGTAGGCCTAACTCAGTAAATGTCCAAAGCTGAACGATTGGACACTCTTGCATTCATCATTTCATGTAACTTTTCAAATATTAATTCCTGAAATACTCCTGAGCTCTATTACTTTACAGCTAGAACTTTGCTGTTCCTTCCTGCCCTATGGAAAAAGCAAGCATGTACCAAATACTGATCTTGACTTACACAGATGCAGAATCCCTGGAGGTCCTGAACACTAAATCCCAGTATCCAGGCTTCAGGTCGTACCAGCTGCTGCTGAGAAGGAGCTTCTTTGGGGGTCTATTGTTAGATCCTAGAAATGTGCTGAATGAAGATGGGGGAAAATTTCCCTAGTTTTCTTATCTCCCATTCCGTCACAAACAGTATGTCCACTGCTATGTATAGAAAAGAAGAGCTCTGGACATTCAGTCATTTCAAGTCCAAATTATCTGATGGTGGTTGCTTCAAGCACTGCTGCTCTCTGGTGGGATCCGGTCCTTCTAAATGTCTCTTTCCATCCTCAGAAGCAGGTGAGTGATATCATATTACTACTGGTTCAGCAGGGAATCTCTGGCCTCCATAAGCAGTTCCCTCTTCCCAAGGCAGACACTGGGAAGTTCCTCCACCAGTGAGGAGTCCTATGAATCATCAGAATTAACCCCTGGGTCAGGATTTCCCTGTCTGATTCTAATCACTATTTTCCCCTTTCTTTAAACCTAACATATGCTCCATCTCCATGACTGCTCACCTCCAAATATTTAAGTAATATGACAAGCACTGAAAGGTTGGTATATTTAATACTGTAATTGGTCCACATGTCCCCTCTCTGGCTGTCAATGAGCCCGTTGCCTTCTGCATTACTGCTTCTTATCACCACACATATTTATGCTTGTACATAGCATGAAATTAATAAAATGAAAACAACCACATTAATGAGACTTTTTCTCTTTTCACAGGCATCAGCATTTGTGTAGAAGAATGAGGGAGGAGAGCTTGCTCCATATACACTTTCATCTGGTGCTGTTGGATCCAGACCCAGCAATGGTGTGCAGAGCTGTTCCTGGCAAGGGAAGCTGCCCATCTACTTCAAGCCTTCCTGAGATCACTGTCTTTAACTGACATTAAAGCCACATTTACAGCATGATCCCCCAAAGTGGTAGATGTGCTTAGTAGTGGGAGCAATAGTAGCAATAGCATGTATTTTGTGTGATTTTTCACCAGCAATGGACTGCTTTATTTACAGGGATAACCCCCCCTTCCCCTCCCCCCACTTCCAGTTTTCACACTCCCTGCAAAGAGCAAGCAGTATGTTAAAAAGCTCTTCTTCTATCTAAACTTGAACTCTAATACCCCGGATATATTCTTAAAATTAAAATACGCTTGCTTTCTTCTTTTATTGTGAAGTCACTCAATAATTAGCCTGCTGAAGACTTGTGAAAATTTTAATTCATACTGATGAGATGCAGTTCTGACTGACATCTGTCAAAGAGAGTAGGAGAAGGTGGAGAAAATTATGTTTCTAAACAGGGATGGAAAAATGGGGCCTCCTTGCCAGGACCCTGGGCAAATCCCCTTCTGGAGCATAGCTGGCTATATCCAAGGTCAACCAGCCTCCACTGATAATTGCCTTTAATTCAAAACCCAAGTGAAACTGAATTGCCTGGTGTGGCCACATGCTGAAGCTGTTTCTGCCCAGCTCATTATTTCCAATGAATTATAGCAAATTTGTCAATATTTATACTGCATCCTCAGTAGAAGTCAGCTTGTCTAAGCTGAAGTCAATATCAACTATACTGATTCAAGCTGGCTGAAAAATCTGTTCATATTTTCTAAACGCTTCAGTTGATTTAAAACCCTTGCGCCTTTAGAACAAGAAATACCTTGTGTTAAATATCTCCATGTTAATATTTTCCCATTTTGTAGATCAGAGGCTCAAGGAACATTAGCACTTTCCTTCTGTGCCATTTATAGCTTTTGACAACTTCCTGACATTTATAAAGCGTGTTATGAAAAGCAGAGTCAGCAGGCTGAAGACACTGACTGGGTTATGTTTTTATTAAAAGCATTATTCAGCTGTCACATAATGTCACATGTAGATATACTCCTGATGTTCTAGCAAAGCAATGTCATATAAGCAACAGGTTTCCCCCATTGCCTTTGCTGTAAGAATTCCAAGCCAGTTGTAAGGGAAGGTGATGCTGTACCTTTTTGAAATTCCATCTCAGCCCTCCACAGGTACCACGTCAGGCTGGGGACACTCCCCAGAAACAGCATGATCAAGGGAGCAGCATGGGAGGCAGAGGCACAGGGAGGGGAGGCAAAGAATGAGGAGAGGGTCCTCAGAGTGTTAAGTCAAAGATAGTTCTATTCTCCAGGGGGAACAGCATCCAAAGACCATGAACAAGGGTGTACATGAACTTTTAAACGGGGGTGGTCCCAGGGGAGGAGCGGAATCTCTGGCCAATGGGAAGGAAACAGGGGTGGTACAGGTAAAATGACAGACATCACAGTAACCAATGAGTTATAGGGGAGGGTACAAAGTCTGCAAATCAATCATCTATCGAGGAACTCTGAACTTTCTAGAAGAAGGGGATAGGATTGACAAAGGGATTGACAAAGGGAGTAGGCTGTCTATGGGGGATTGACATGGAAGCTTCTGGACTGAGGGGTAGGGTCAGGGAAGATTGACAATGGGGGTTATCAAACCAGTGCTGTAGGGAGGGGAGAAAGGGGAACAAACCATTCTGAACATAAAACACACCACAACAAGAAGGGAATGGGGGCCCTGAAGCTCAAATCCACACCTCCTGGTTTGTGGATGTTCCTGGGCACAGGACAAATGAATTCTCAAGCTATATGAGAAAGGTTTTACCTTCCAGATAGATATCTCAATATCTAAACAAATATTCAGAAACACTATTTTGACTTAATTTTTCATGTGAATAAGTGCTGTCAGATTGATCTGCATTATAAACTCAGCTCTGAACTCACTTGTGATATACTCTGTGGAGGTTATCACCTCTGAACTCAGATGTAATATACTCTGTGGAGATTATTTGGACTACTCCCATTGCAGTGTGTACCTTATGACAAACTAAGACATTTCTTTGCTTACTGGACTCACCACTAAAGCCACATCTTGTGGAGGTACACCCTGACTAGCTCAGGATCTAATCATGTGTAGCTGTGCAAGCCCAGAGCTCATCTGCAGTCTGTATTTCTGCTGCCCCATGGCTAGATTACAACCTGCAATTGAGTTTTTCACTCTACAGCTACATTACTGAAAATCCCAGAGTCAGGTACTGTAGAGCTGGCCTGGAGTAACTACAGTGATTGGCACAGCCAGTCCTTCTGCCTGCCTTGACACAACAGGCTGATGGACAGCAAGAGACTTCCATAGAACAGGATCACAGAATCATTTAGATTGGAAAAGACCCTTAAAATCATCAAGCCCAGTCATTAACCTAACATCACCAAGTCCACCACTAAACCCTGTCCTCAAGTGCCACATCTACCCATCTTTTAAATATCTCCAGGAATAATGAATCAGTCACTTTCTTGGGCAGCCTGTTCCAATGCTTTATAATCCTTTCAGTGAAGAAATTTTTTTCTAATAACCAATGCAAACTTCTCTTGGTGCATCTTGAGGCCACTTCCTCTCATCCTGTCACTTGTTACTTGGGAGAAGACACTCACTGCCACCTCCTTTCAGGCATAGAGAGTGATAAGATCCTTTCTGAGCCTCCTTTTCTCCAGGCGAAACAACCTCAGTTTCCTCAGCTGACCCTCACAAAAGCTTTGTGCTCTGAAGCTTTGTGTAAGAATATATATACTAATAAAAAATTAATAACAATAAGCAAATATGTCTCTGTTTATTGCAGCACCACAATTAAAGGTGCAATGTGATTGACTGGACCTGCACAATGCATTTCTATTTGACTTTGGCATTGTTTTGCAAGAAGAGATAATAGTAATAAGCTTGTAGGAGTGATATAAAAATAGTACCTAATGGGTTTGGAAAATGAGTTCTGAGCACAAGACATCAGATTTGTGGTGAGCAAGTCTTGCAGCTTGATGCAAACATATTTGGTATTTTTTCCCCAAGTCTCACTGTCTCCCAGTTATTGATTATGTATGGCCTTCACCTGCATTTTTCTTCTTTTCTTTATGAAGTAGCATTAACTAAGCTGATTTGACTCCAATTTGGACATGATCTAGATGAGGACAGCACTGTGTCATTAGAACTGCCCAGAAGGCAGAAGGGTGAGTCTGAGGGCATGAAGCTCCCCCAAGGTCCTTGATTGGAAAAGAAAGTTAAAAGAATCAGAATTATATCAAATGCCATTTTAAAAACCATTTTCATGATTTTGGAGACTTTATGTTGTCTTCAACAGTGCCAATAAGGAGGCTGGAGTCTGGCCACTTACCACTGTTTACATGCCCAGCACGCACACATTCATTAAGGTTGTGAAAGGGTACATTCTTGCTAAATCCTTTTAGTATTTATATTTCTGTGGACTATAAAGAAGAAAAGACAAGGTAAATAAAGGCAAGCCATGCAAGAAACTTTATGCTTCATGGGAAAGGAAGGCTGTTGGAGCTTTGTCTTTTTTTGTCTCTGGCAATGCTGTCTCAGAATGTCTTCCTCCAGGTCCTGTCTTAAGGCTTTTGCTCTCTGCTCTGCTGGTCTCTCCTTTCCTCCTCTTCTGATGGGGGTGAGGGATCCATAGGATTGCAGGCTGGGAAGCCATGCATGAAGAAGCAAGAAGGGAATTCACTGTCAGCAGACCAGACTGCTGAACTGCAGCCCCTCTAAAAATGCATTGCACAGTGCCTGGAGGTGCTCTGGGGGAAGCTCATAAGCATCACATGGAGGGTGGTGGCATTTTCCCTGGCTTGATAAATAATTACATGCACCTTCCCAATGTTGTCTGAGGACAGTGAGACGGCACAATGGCAGTGAGGTGGCAACTGCCACAGAAATGGGTCGCTGGAAAAGTCATGCAGCTAGGGCAAGTAAAAGCCAAGGAAATTATCCATGTGGAAACAGACTTCCTAAACATCCACACCTTCTCTTATTGTGTGCACTTTTGTGCAGAGAGATGTAAATAGGTGGGGTATTTATCATCAGCAATTTCAGAGGATTGTTATTTTGGGTTTTTTTGCGGGGGAGGCAGTGGGCAGGGCTGAGCGGAAGTAGTGAACATCCTCTTTAAATATGAAAGAAATGACCACTTAGAGGAAGCTTTTATAAAAGCTCTGTCTTCCCCTGCCCTTATTTATTATTTAGTTCTTCAGCTGACATATTTAATACTGCAAGGCACTTGGAGATTCTAGTTTGAAATAAATACTCTGCACAAAATCAAG
This sequence comes from Alaudala cheleensis, assembly GCA_013398995.1. NCBI lineage: Eukaryota > Metazoa > Chordata > Aves > Passeriformes > Alaudidae > Alaudala > Alaudala cheleensis. The sequence goes on along the minus strand of VWYE01021126.1, from coordinate 59,465 downwards.
CTTCCTCACAGGAGCAGGATACATCTTCAAATGTTAATTACTTTTTCACAATCAGACAAACCTCTTTTTTACTGCTCTGCTCAAAAAGGAAAAAGAATGTGCAGCATGTCTTTAATTTCTTCATGGTGTATGCTGAACTCCCCTCTCATTTTCTGTTTTGATCACAGTGAAACTGCACACCAGTGAGTTGACTCTGACTGTGTCTTGGTACGGAAGAGAATTAGCTGTGTTGCCTGTGATATTTTCTCTTAACGCTGAAATTGGCTGGAGACACAGAGCCACATAGTGATTTACTTTATTAACCCTGAGGATAAACCATGTAAGAGCTGCAAAAGAAACTATGGGCCTTGTCATAGGCTGTTTTATGTTGACAGCAGTAGATAATTAAGTTGAATGCACACCAAAGATCCCATCATCTACAAGAGAAATAAAAATAGAGGTGTTCGGTGTTCAGAGACCACAGCCACAAATATTAGTTTTTCATCCAGAAACGCAGGGTCTGGACCCAAGCTGAAAAACAAAACCCTTCTCATGCTTGTTTCCTTCAGAAAAAAAAAAAAATTGCTCATAAAGTTCCTCTGAAGACCTCAATTAAATGGTTAATTATCATGAACCTGTGAATTGCAGGACATACTGCCTTTGAACTACAGTATCTAGAGACAACTGTGAGTGTAAGGGGGGGTCATGCATTGATTTCTGGTTTTGAATGAAAGGGAATACAAATCCTTTCAGCAGAAGGAAGAACAGGCAATCAGCTGTTTCCTCAAACCTCCTGTTGTGTTTTGCATTCTCCCAGGGCTTTACTGAATGGATTAGGAGTTTGCCCTTGCAGCACCCCTTACTGCAGTGCAAAGTGAGTGTCATTATGTGTAGCACTGCTTTGAGCCAGGAGCTCAAAGGACCTACCTGAAAGAGATTTAAAAGCACAAGGCTGTGACCAAAATTCTGGGTTGCTTTGTGGGGTCCTGCCCTGCAGTGGGGTAGGTACATCGATGTGTCTGGAATGAATGACTCTCCCCCAAAGTAACAAAGGAAAACTGTCTTGCCAAGTGCACACTAGGGACAGTCAACAGCCTCTGCTACCATGAAGGAAACAGAATCTGTACTGAAACCAAGCCTAGCTATTAGTCAGATTCATATGAGAAATTCAGCCTATTTATTTAGTGAGGTAATGGAAATGAAGCTGTATTGAAAAAAAAATAAAATTTTGGGAGAGTAGAGGGAATTTCTCAGACACAGGAGCTTCACAGTTATTCACCCAGTTCACATTTATATATTGATCTGGAGAGCTGCTGCTGCTGCAGTGAGGACTGAGACTGAAATTCTCAAAGCATGAACTGATGACAACCCGAGCTCAAGAAGGAGCCGAGAGATACAAATTTGGAATGAAGGCATAAACATCTATATGTGGCCCAGCTAGTGCTGCAGGAGGGCAGAGTGCTGTTTTAAGAGGCATAAATTGTCCTTCGGGTTAGTGGGCAGGTAACTGCACATGCACTGCTTGCCATCAGCCAGCAGTGTGGCTTTACCACAGCTTACATGCACAAACCTCAGTAAATACATGGACAAACAAGAATGCCTTCATGCTCACATTTAGCACATGCAGCAATTTATAATTCAGATACAAAGCCTACAGTCTATTGCAAATGGAATGAGTACAGTAATTTTCTCCTTGAAGGGAAAAAACTAAAACCAGAACCCCTTTGGGCATGGGGGCTGACTGGTGTCTGACTTCACAGAACCGCATCTGTGCCTCCTTGCTGCTGACAGGCAGGGAAGTGGCTGCCCCATTTTTGAAAAGCTCTGGTGGAGGTTTAGGCTCTTGGAGAAATGGATAAACTCTGTGCTGCTTTTAAACAAACAGATATGTTGTGGGAAAAGAAGGGAGGAGAGTTGCTTTATCTGTTTTGTTATGGCTGAAATTTGAAGTATGGTCTGTGTTCTTTGGGGAAATTTCAAGGCATGATTTTTGCAAGGAGTTTCAAAGTGAGCTTTATAAGATCAGGTAGGAACTATGTTAAGACATAGCATAGTTGGCTTCACAACAGTCTGGAGGAAAAACTAACTTACATGAGTTGTATCTGATTTGCGCATCTCTTACTGGAAACATTTCTAAGTGAGATTGTGATGGAACTGCCTACTCACTATAAAAATGGCAGCAGGGAGTAGACAGTGTTACTTGTAAAATATTAATGAGATGAATGAAAGTTTAATCTCAGTGTTTATGGTCTAATTTGTTGCTCTTACTTTCACTTTACGTTGTCTAGCTCAGTGGAATGCCTTTTCAATGAAAACAGCCATATACTTAGAAGCCTGAAACACAGATTATGTCTCTTCAATAGTCTAGCTGTTACATTATCGAGGAACTGTGAGCCTTGACTTCTTGTTTGCAAAATGGGTGAGGAAAAAACGTCTGAGGGAATTCAAAAGGCAGCAGTCCTATGGCTTCTGTTATGCAAGCAAGCAGGCTTTCGTATTAGTCATCTTCTGCCTGTAAAATGCATAAACAATTTGCCGCAATTTGAGTTAATTGGATCATTGCTATTTTTCTCCCTTGTAACCTTGTAATTACACTCCTACATATTTCTTCTGGCCCCAGTTCTGCTCTTTTTTTTTTTTTTTTTTTTTTTGGTCTGCTTCTAAAAAATAAAAAATAATACTTGTGTTTCCCAGTAGTAAAATGGACCTGGTAGTAAATAGTAATCTCAGAAGAGTATACTGAAAGTTAACTATAATTTAAACCTAAATCCTCTGGTTCTTAATTACCATATAGTAACTGTACAGCATTGCAGCCTTGAAAATAATTTAGTAATGAGTTACTGAAGACATGACCTCATTTTATTCCCAGTATCAGTTTTAGAATGTGAAAATGCTTCATTTAATCTATTTTCTGAAATAGAAGAATTGTGACTAACTAATTAGCAGCAGTTAATTGACGTGGATTTAGTTTAACTAAGGCTTTATCTACAGTATATTTACTAAAGCAATAAAGCTTGCTGTAGATGATGATGCATGGTGAAAAGACTGTGCTCTCCAATCAATATATTTATGTCATAACTAGAAACAGCTAGAAGGCTTGAGAACACTTTATCACATCATTCCTGGAGCTGTAATTGAGCAAATGCTATCAAAGACAGTTGTGGTACAAGATAAATAGGTAATGAGAAATTAGAAACATTTTTTCTGCTCACAAGTGAAAGTAGCAGGGGTGGGGAGAGGGGGGGAAAGAGCAATATAAGGTAGTCCTAGATCTACAATTACAGCATTCGTGCATCTGTGTGCACATCCATGCTCAATTTCTTGTATGCATCTCATGCAAAATAAGATGTGTTTGGAGATTTGGGGACTTAATTAAAATAAGCATGTACTCTTCCTTCATTGGGAAATAATGAAACGACTGAGACACTCATGTGGTGCTCTAGCCCTCCCTCTAGTGCCTCTGTAGCAGATTTAACACGGGATTTGAATTGTTTACTTATTTATTAATTTGAAATTTTAACTTTTCACGCCAAGTCCTTTCACCCCACATTTACTAGCACCTGTACACAGTGGGTACAAACGTGTGCTGCTATCGGTGGGAGGTGCAAACTCCCAGCTAACAGCCTTCCTCATGCATGCAGTCAGATTAGTTACAGGAAACACTCATGTAGGCAGTTCAAGCTTGGTCCTTTGATGGAAGGTTTAGTTCCCGTAAGGATTTTGGGATTTGACCCAGGACAAATAACAGTCTCACAGCTGACCACTGTGCAACGCTCATGGAGGCCTCTTTATGGTGGTCTGCTCAGCTGAAGACCTCCAAGTTCTTTTGGAGCCATCTCCAACAGCCCTGGCCTCAATGTGTTCTCAACTCAAATGCTTAGAACTGCAGGGTGTTCAGCACTTAACCAATTCAGGATTGGTTTCAAAAGTGGCCTTGGACTTGGAGACACTCAGGAATTTTAAGAGGTGGAAAGGCACTCACAGATATTTTTAGCAACGTGCTGCACTTTGCTTGCAGTGAGGCAGGAGCCTACAGGACTTTAGAATCCCACTAGGCATCTTCTTATCTATCCCAGTGAGTACCATGGTATGATCTTGACCTGTAGACACTAAAAGGTGTGAAGAATTTATTTTCCACAAAAAAATTTTAGCAAGAAATATGTAATTCAAAACTATAAACTCTTTGACTTGTGAGTCAAATTTTACCAGCCTAAAAAGGCTCTTACATGTTCAGTGTCTCTTTTTGATTGCACAGCTAGTTTGGCATAGGCAGGTCTGATTCTAGGGACTTTTAATGCTTCCTAAGGAGGGACATATTGCATGGCATTTCTGATCCAATGCATGTTTCTCTTTGACTGCCAGGACTTTGATCCAGTTAAGTGCTTTCAGGGTTATGCTTGGTATATCAGGCAATGATGTAGAGGGAGAGAGTGTGCTTGCTTGTCTGTTTTCCTTCCACTAACATCCCAATGTTTTCACCTGACATATGGTAAATAGAGGCTTGTTACAGTTTTTATTTACCTGTTATACTGGTGGCTCAGAATGTATATGTGTCCTCTGCTAAAGGGGTTTTGAATTTTTACTTTGCAAAAGAGTGCCCAAGCCAGAGGTTATGAGGAAGGGGCAACAAGGTGAGCCAGCTACATCACAGTGAATATTTATAATTGTCCTCAAAAGACCACAGCTGAGCAACAAGGCTTTTCTCTCACTAAAATTGAAGGTCACATTCTTTTGATCCTGTGAACTTTTTTTATATGCAATGGAACTATTTCCATTGGAGGTTCTGAACATGATTCTAACCCATGGCAGAGTGCTTCCCAGTCTGGGCAGACTTAATTCTCTGCATAGAAGAGATAGTTAAATGGAGGTTTAGCTTAATAAAATCATTCTAAGCTTTGAAAGAAATCAAGCCAATGGCATTCTTTTGCTGTATTTTGAAATAAAATATAAATAAATTAGTCTTTAATGCATATTCTTCAATTTACATTGACTTTGGCAGTATTCTTTGACACCTTGGCCTTTATTCACTTCTGACTGTCTTGCCAGTTATTTTCAATAAACAGCTGATCTAGGGGGAATATATTTTCAAACTGGGCTCTGACTCCACAGTGGGAGACCAAGCCTATCTGTATGGCAGAGCACTGGGAAGGCTCCAGGGTCATGAGTGAGAAATTAAATGTGATGTATAGCCATAATTTCAGCTGTTTTTGTGTTTGCTGCTCTGCCCCTATTTCCTGGCAATAAACATCCCTTGCACAGGACAGGCCCAGTACCACTAAGGACGAAGTCTTTTCAAGTCCTGTAATTAGGCAATTCAAAATTCTAATAGGCTTGCCTCCTATAGAATCATAGAATGGCTTGGGTTGGAAGGATCATCTAGTTCCAACCCCACTAAAGTGGACAAGGACACCTTCCACTAGACCAGGTTGCTATACATGTATGTGCTTGTTTTTATTTTTATAACTGATTGGAGGAAACAAGAAGCTGCAGGCACTGAGCTCAGTATATCCCTAGTCCCACTGTATTACACTTCTGTCCTTTTTCACAGACACAACGGGACCTTCAGGACACGTCCAGTCTTTTCTTCTCAGTTCATGTGTTTATATTCTGTGATTGTAATTGGAGCCTGTAGGCAACACATACCACTTTTAATAGGCTTCTGAGTAACAGATGCTTGTTACAACAATTCCATCTCCTTGCTAGTCAGGGCAATGTGTGAAAAGGCACTACATCATTGTGTTTGGAGATGGTGGGTTTTGACTCTCTCTCTTTCATCTAAAATTTTTCTGGGCAGGACAGCTGGGGACCTGCTTGGGATCTGGTATCACATGTAGCCCCACTGCTACTTTGATAGGGCCACAGCTGCTAGGGAAATTGAACAGTAGAATATCCAGCAGGACTGGGAAGGGGGTATTTCTAAGCTTAGACACTGAGTTCAGCAAACCGGGAGCAAGACTGTGCATTCAGGCTTCACTTGCATTGAACAAGGCATTCCTCAGCTGAGTGGGTGGTGAGTGAATCAGCAGTGCTCTACTCTGCTCAGACTCAGGCGGGCTGGTGGGAGTGTCACTAGCAGAGGGTAGTGAATCAGCTCTCCAGGTGGTAGTCCTTTCCTGATGGCTAGCTCTTACTTTTCTGGATGTTCTAGTGACATATCCTTCCCCTGCAAGAGGCAGTGAAATGCTGACAGCTTCGCTGCTCTGCAATTTGGTTTTCGACTGGCATTTCAGTGCTGCCAGGGCTGCTGGTAGTGAAAAGTACCTGCGAAGGAGAGCAAATCTTATTGCTACTGATATTCTTCTAAGGTTGGGACTTCAAGTGGAGTACTGTGGGGGAAAAAAAAATCTATTTTTTTTAATATAAGCAGATGTACCCTCTCAAATATCTATTTGAATTTATTTTTTGAAACAGTCATAAAACAGATCTGAGATATGTGGTATGAGTTTGTGTTGAGAGTCATATATTTGGGGAAAATATCAATATGCAGGGTATAATCTGATTGACTTCCTATTTTCATGGCACCACTCTAACAACCTCCTGCTGCAACTATGCATATCCTAGAATATAAATTTAAACATACTTTCCTTTTCCCTAGCAAAAGCTCACATTCCTCAGCTGCCTTGTGGATCGAAAACTACCTGGATTTGCTGCCGCTGTTTGCTATCCAAAGCAAGGACATTCTGAGTTGGCACCTCATGACTCTATTGTGCTCTGCTTTAGCATGTGACTGTGCATGCTGAACGCTGGGGACAATTTGGCTATTCACACAGCCCTGCCGTGGAGGCCTTGCTGCTCATTCTGCACAAACATTGATCTCTTCAAACAATCAAATCCATAGATGTCAAGGCCAGGGATTTGAAAAGGGTGAAGCAAAGATCTATTTGGTAATTTAATATTCTCAGTAAGGCAGCCTGCCGGTCAAAGTGCATAATGAAAACTTCTCTGCACCTAACGATATTTTAATAGAAAGAGTTGCCATTGTAACTAGGATTGGAGCTAGAACAATTGTTGGTTTTCTCTTCAGCTGCTGACGGCTCTTAAAGGCAGCCGTGACCATCAGCTTGCCTGGTATAAATGCTAGTGAGTCTTGCAGGGCGATCTTTAAGATGAGAATAAAATCACAGTTTAATTTCTGTAATGCAGCACAATTTGTGTGGGTGGGTATATTTTGATATACAAACAGAAAGAAGATAATAAAGGTGCTGGGGCGTGTCTAGAGAAGGAGAAAAGCTGGAGATGGGTCTGGAGCACAACCCTTGTGCTGAATGGCTGAGGAAAGCTGCGGTTGTTTGGCCTAGGCAACGGGAGACTCAGGGATGATCTGGTAACTCTCCACAATTACCTGAAAGGAGGTTGTAGCCAGGTGGAAATCTGGCTCTTGTCCCAAGCAATCAGCAACAGGACAAGAGGACACAGTCTTAAGCTGTGCTCGGGGTGGTTTAGGATGGACATTAGGAAGAACTTTATCACTGAAAGGGGGATTAGACATGGGAATGGGCTGTCCAGGGCAGTGGTGGAGTCACCATCCCGGGAGGTGTTCAAGCAAAGATTGGATTTGGCACTTAGTGCTATGGTCTAGTTGACAAGCTGATGTTTGGTCATGGGTTGGACTCGATGACCTCAGAGATCTTATCCAACCTAACTGATTCTGTGAACTGGATCTCTTCAGTGGCAGCTTCCTCCTGCCCATCGCACCAGCTACGGGCAGCAGGTTGGTTGTTCCTCCCTGCACCGAGCCGGTGCCACGCCGTGCCAGCCAGCACAGGCTGAGGTGCAGCAGCACTGCGGAGCCAGGCGCTGCCCTGGAGCCAGGATACAGCCGGTGAGGGTCTGACCAGGGGCAGGTTGGGGGGGACTCCCCTGTGAGGGCCGTGCCGCGCTCACCTGTGGGGCCGAGCAGCGCTCACCTATNCACCGGGAGGGCGCGGGGCCGCTATGGAGCCCCCGAGGGACCAAGGTAGGGCGTGGGGTGGGCGCTGTCGCTGCGCCCCGGGTGGGTGGCGGCGCTGGCGCGGCGGGGACGGCGGTGGTTCTCGCAGCCCTTCGCTGCTCGGCCCGGACCTGCCCAGCCCAGCCCAGCCCTGCGAAGCCCTGCCGGGCCGGGCAGCGCTGGGGCCCGGGGCGATGCGGAAGGGGCTGCCCGCGGCCTGGGCAAGGCTGCGCCGGCCGTCGGTCGGGTAATGCGGAACCGGGGCCGGGCGCGGAGCTCGGGGCGGCTGCCGGGCCCCTCCAGCCGCGGATGCATGGGCAGCGCATCCTGGCCTTTCCGCGAGCAGAATAAACTTTTTGCTTTCACCCTGCAGTAAAAGTAGAGCTCTGCCATTTTACGAGTGTGCAACTTTTGATTGACCAGCGCTGTTCGCAGGGTTTGTTCCGTTTTGGTTCTCTGGAGCTCGGGGTTGCTCCACAGCTGGCAGCTCCGTTTGGGCAGCTGCCCCTCGGCCCCTGAGCGGCAGCAGGGCTGGCGCCTCTGCGGTGCTTCACTGGTGTGCATTTTGCCTGGGAACACTGTTGTCCTGGCTGCTGTGGCTGCAACACTCTTCCTAAAACTTCATGGTTTATTGAAACGCAAAGACTTTGGGACTGCTTGCCCAAGAGAGCAGTTGGTGCCCTGATGAAAACTGACCTGAATTCAGGCAAAGCACGTTTTCTTGCTCTATAAGCTTATCCCACAGAGGTGTTTTACATTTATTCAAGCCATTCATGAATCAGTTGGAGCCTTTTATATGGTGTGGTACTGAAGCACATGCCAGCTGCTTTCCTCTAGACGAGGCCGGGCAAGCTGGGGTCACCAAATTACCTGCAGTGAGCTGGCAGGGCTGCTTGGCCCAGCTCAGTGTCTGCGCCCTTGGGCTGATTTCATTCAGGGTTTTCCTGCTTGGCGTGCTAGGGATGTCAGGAAGTGTGCACCTGTGGGGGCTGGGATGGTGGAGGTGCATGAGCTGCTGGGAATGTATCCCTTACTCTGCCGCAGTCAGGCTCTGTGCTCTGCCAGGTGAGCCTTGATTTGCTCCCAGTTAAGTGTTTTGAGGATTGTGTAGTACACTTGTTCAATTAACCATGCCTTCTTAGTTTCTCTGTACTTAATGAAAAGGCCGGGCTATCTCAGCCTGACTGGAAGGTAATCTGGTGAGGGGCTGAATCGTCTCAGGGATGTTCCTTCAATTCTGAAGTCCTCAGTATAAATTAAAAGCAAAACAAACAAACAAAAAACCAAAACAATCCCCAAACTCTATTCTTGGGTACCAGCAAACAGAATTGTGCCAGAAAATAGCACAACTGTCAGTTTGTTCAGAATTTTAATTCTAACTGCAAGAGCATTAAAACTGATTTCAAAGTTTTATCCCAAAGTTCATGAGACTCTCCTACAATAAAGGCAAAGGTCTTTATTGCAACTACAGGGTCTTGAATAACTTCTGATAGGAAAGGAGGGAGAGTAAAATAACATGATCTTTTGAAAAACTTCAGTGACAGTCCTGACATTTACCAGAGACTTGTTTTGCTATTGTACTCATTTCTGTAATAAATTGCTTTGTACAAAGAGGATATTGCACCTCAGGATGTTTATCAGAGTAGTGTACCTAGTGTGATGTAAGAGACTGTTACAGAGCAAACATGGTGCAACACCTTCTTCCTCTGCCTTCTTTTTGGAGTAATTATGCTGTTTTCTCTTCATGGTGAGGTGGAGATCTGCAGGTACAGTGGGGAAATCTAGAACAGTCAACACATATGTGCCAGTTAATTAAAGGTTTCTAATACCCTGCCAGTTAGACTTCAAAGACCACCTTTCTTGGTAAACTGGAGTGCTTGCATTAGAAACTGCTTGATGATACAATATTATTACTCACTAAAGCCAACGTATGTGGTTAAAGTCCAGGCTGCCAGCTCCTGTCTCTGGGACCAGCTGAAACATTCTGGATTGCCTCTTCCAGCCAGAACTTAATTTGTTTAAAATTGGGACTCAGAGGTTGCCCACTTTGTTGTTACGGTGACAGCTTTTTTCTTTTTACAGATGGAGGTAGTGAGGAGGTAGGAAGAAAATCTTGGTTATGGTTAAGACTGCAGCCAAACTAGATAAGGCTAATGCTCTAGGATGTGCTTAAGTATCTCCTCTCTCTTGAGCAGTCAGGTTTGATAGCAGTCCTGAAAAAGTTGTTCCTAGCCTACCACCAGCAGCATCAGAATCACTGAGCAACTTTCCACTTGAAATGTCTTTGTTTTCAGCAAAGGGATATTTGGACTGTCTGGATGGCTCGGTGTGATTCTCAGTGTATTCCAACAGCTCTGGAAATTGGGCACCAAGTACTCAGAGTCTCTTGCTCTGTGATTACAGGCACCAAAGCAGTAGTGTCAATGGATATAATATTATCCTGAGATGAGGAGTCCCTTGTTCTGTTGCTTTGCTTTAGCTTGTCATGAACAAAAATCTGATTCACTATATGGACTTAGTTGCTGAATAGATTAATAACTGCAGTTGTGCTTTCACAAAGATGCTGCTGTCCCCTCTTCCTCCCTACTCCCCTCCCCCTCCCAAAATAAAAACCCAATAAAACAACCAAAGCACGACCACACCTGATTTTGCTTGCAAAAAGAGTCTTTCTCTGACTTGCCACTGTTACTGTTATTGCTGGTACAGTTTTCCAGTGGAAAAATAAGGATTAAGCTGCCCCTACAGTGGAAGCAGTGTTCTAAATGAGGAGGTTGTGCCACTGAGCAGTCTCACAAACACATGCACCACAGCACAGTTATCTGGTCATGATCCATCTCCAGTGTTGTGTTCAGGGGTTCCTCTTATGCTTCACAACACTTATGTAACCTGGTGTCTTTCAAAATCGTCAGGCTTTTGTGGTGCTTTAAAAGTCCCAAAACATTGCATGTGATTTCTTGAGACACTATGTAAGCCTTTCTTTTCCTGGAGCCTTGACTTCCACTTTTGGTGCTGACAGAATGAACTTCAATATTCTTTTTTGTGCAGAAAGGACTGTTGCTGGCAGTAGGACAAGATTTCCCCTATTGTCCCGTTGGGCAAAGCTGGACCTTTTCCTGCTGCTTTATTTGTTTTCTTATCACCAGGTACTTGCAGTACTGTAGGTATGTTTTTTTTTTTTTTTCACTTAATGTGCAATTGTGAAATCAAACACTTGTAAGTAAATACAAGTGGACAGCTGTTGTGGGAACTGCAAAGGAAGAATGATTCACTGATCTGAGTGTCTGCAACAGTGACTTGAAGATGACAGAAATATCAGAGACTTACATGAGTGGGTCTTTTGAACAGCAAGCTTTTATTTCTTTTGCATGAAAAACTGTATTGGGAACTGGTGGGGGAAATCTTGTTCTGACTCAGGCTGAGGGTCCTGACTTGGTGGGGTGGCATTACATAATTAATTGATGGCATTGCTGTCCTCCTGTCTCAGCCAGTGCATGAATGAGGTACAGAAATGTGGGGTACAGTGTGCTGTGTTGGAGGGACGCTGGAGCAGCTGATGCACAGCTGTTGGGTGGGCAGCTGGAGGCTGGAGCAGTGTCAGCTGTTTCTGCCTTCTGCAGTGCTTGAGCATTGCAGGGTAACTTGAACTCTTCATTCATACTCACACCCACTTATGAAGGATATGGAGAAGGGGGCCAGCACAGTGCTCCAAGTGTGGAAAGAATCTGTGCATGTGGTGTGCATGGATCCCTGTTCCCTACAACAAACACTGTCCCAAGCAGTCAATACAGTCCTTCCCTCGGGCAGAGTAAGGTCTACTCAGACCTTTTGGTGCAGGGAAAGCTTAGTTAAGGATCTGTGCTCTTTGATCCTTCAATGATGCCAAGCTGTAATGGCTTGGGGCTTTTAGAATCCAACATGAAACTGATGCAATTCCTTTCTGTTCCAGTTTCCCACACTTTGAAGCAGCCCACAGGTTCCCCCTTTCTCCCACTGCAAATGCCCACCAAAGCAATGGGAGGCCTTGGAGGCTCAGGCTGACATTTCTGGCCTAAAATAAAGCACTGCGACTTGGCTTTGGTTTAAGAATGTGCTTGTGGAGGCTGAACAAGTGCCTTGCTCTGCTTGAACTGGATGCTTTGTGGGTAAAGTGGGAACAGCTGGTTTTCATGGCTGAAAGTTGGCCTGGGCACGAGAGCTGTTGAGCTGCTATGAGCTGTGCCTAGAGGCTGCAGAGCACAGCCCCTTCCATCTGCAGGGGCTGCCAGTAACCACATACTGCACCACTCTGCCTTGGGAATGTTATTGCTATTCATTTTTGTATCATTCATATCTCTATTCATGCTCCTGTCTATCTTGTATGTACATTTTTTCCCCTTGTCTTCTACAGCTGCTGAATACAGCAGCCTTTGACTAACAACTTCTACTTTGTGAGCCAGATGTCAGTATAGTCCCAGAAGGAGCTGGGTGATAAAATAAGTGGGTGTTGGGGCTTCTGATGCTTTCTGCCATGCACTGATCCTGCTGGGTAAGGACATCCCAAAATCTGCTTTGGCTGACCTGAGTGTTGTAAGGAAGGCTGGGAAAGCTTTGTCCTTTTCACAACTGTTTGCTCCTTTAACAGGAAGATGTCCTGGCAGTTTTTATTGATAGAAAGTCCCTCAGCCACTACAGAGAAGTCTTGCAGGAAAACAAGGGACTAGATTTGCCATGTAAAATCAGTGAGCTTGTTTGTGGATTGCTTATTCCTGAGGGTGCTGGACATTGCTGCAGGTAAGGGAGGATATGTGCTATATCTCTTCAAGAAGGGATGTTTCCATGGCAGCAGATACAGTGCAAGGAGTGTTCTTGAAAGCCAATGTTTCTTGACCAATTTTCTAAAGAAAGTAACCCAAATTCCTCCTTCTTAATCTCATAGGAGGGAGCAACAGTGTTGTTTGCTGAACCCTGTGCAGCAGACACCTGATGGGTGTGGGGTTTTTGTGCTTGTAGGAGATGCTTGCCTCCAGGTAGGAGAGTAATGACCCCACTGCTGCCTCCACTGGCATCCCTGTAATATGGGCACTTCTGATTTGAGATTTGCTATATAGAGGAAGGGAGGTGTTTACCCTTGTTCTTTTAATATCCTGCAGTGAGTAAGCAGAAAAATGTCAAACAAAGGGTGACTGAAAGGGAAAGCGAGCATTAAGTGAGATTAAGCACTAAAATTGAAATGCTCTTGTTCAGCCAGCACTGTCACTCTGTGTCAGCTTCAGTTTAAGCTCCAGAGAGACAGCTTTCTCTCTGTTAAAGGTGGAGAGTGTCTTCAAAATTGCTCATATATAAATATGAGTGTTACATATATGCATATAAATAGTGTGCGTTAGCCAGAGTGATTGGGAATCTTTGCTTAAAAACCTTGTATTGGGGGACAGGCTTTCTACTGCAAGCCTTCTCTTTTGAAAAGGGCTGCAGTAACAGACCAGCTACCCAGAACTTTCTAATCTGCATCTCTCCTGAAGGTTCACTCCTGCCATTTCCTCTTACTTCCTCCTTTGCCTCTGGTTAAGGGAGCAGAAGTGAAAGAATGTATAGCTGTGGGTTGGCTTTGGCCATTTGGCAGGATGACACCATGAGTCAGGCTAACTGGTCTGGAGTATCCTTGCCCTGCTATGAAAATACTTATTTCTGGCAGAGATGTAGATGGCTGCATGGATTTTCTGCCAGTACAAGTGGTGGCAATCAGATGCAGGAGTCTGCAGCCACTTGTCCTGGGTAGAGTAGGGGGAGCAGCACTGGCTGCCAGCAAATGCTGGTGTGTGGAAAAATGCTCATTTTGCTGTTACTTGCTCTGGAGCAGAAAGGGGTGGATTGATGCTATCTAGAGAGAAACCAGCACTACTGTTGTCGTGTGAATGCTGTCACTGAAAGAGGCAGCTTTCCTGTTTTGCAAGCTGACTTCCCTATTCTAGAGTGTGAGCCGAGTAATAAGTGTCCTTGGATACTGACTGATAGTGGAGTGACCCAGCAAATACTGTCTTGGCCAAGCCTGGAATGCTCCCTTTTCTGCAGAATTGAGGTCTATAGGAATATGCTGTGACATGTGGTTTGGAGTGACAGGCTTCTGAACTGCCCCTCCCTGCTTGTAGCCTCCCAGCAGAACAACAAAATGTGTGCTGTGCTTAAAAACTACATAGATAAAGAGGAAGCACACTCGTGCGTGTACATGGAAAGAAAATCTATTTAGTGTAAATGTAATTGAAATTTTAACAATCTAATTCAAGAATTGACTTAGAAAAAGGCTATTATGCAGATTAAGTCTTAGTAATAACACAGCTAACATAAAAACTTAGTTTCTGCACCTTTTTCTTGGTGGTTTACTCATCCTTCCCCTAGCTTCTGAGGCTGGTAGTATAATTTTGGTGGTGGCAGGGATATTAGAGCAAGTTGTCTTACTACGACTCCTTTTCTGGGAAGAATAGAATGGTGGTGGTTTCTTCATAACTGTAGGATCCACTGGAATCCTTCTGGTATGTTTGCTTTTTAAGCATCTGCTGTTTCTTTCATGGCTTTGCAAGCTCCGTGTTTCATCCAAATTTATTACATAAAGTGCCTTCTATATATGCTAGATATTATTCCTTTGCTCTCTGTTATCTCTTAAAATAGTTTTGTCCAACTGCACATCTCCACTGATGACTTTCTTACAGCATGGGGTCTCCACTATAAACCCCGTGCTCTCTTACTTGTACCATGCCTGTATTCTCTCATTCTATGTCTCTACTCTGAGACACACCAACTAAAACAAAGCCACAGGCAAATTAAGAAGGGTAGAGACAGAGCAAGCCTGTCAAGTGTCTAGTCCTGGGGCCTTGCAAGCTTGGCTCAAAGCTTATGTCCTGTCACTAACAATGGCAGTGTTGTACTGTGGAGTAACAAAGAGGCTGGGCAGCACCTGCAGCTTGCTGGGGGTGGTGGGTTAGGCAAGCAGAGGCAGAAGAGCAGGTATTTCTCCTGTTTAACTTTCCCTTGTGTAGCAGCTAGAGGGAGGTGGTGCTTCATCAGAGCCCCTTAGCCCCCAGACAGAGATAGAAAGATGTGCCAGGGGAGGCAGCCTGGGCTGGAGTGGGTGTTTTCAGGCAGGTGCTCCTCCTGTGCTTAGCTAGGATTGGATCCCATGTGTGGCAGTGGTGTTGGTTCATGAGAAGAACCTCAAAAATGTTGAAAACAAAGCTTTGTAAGTAATGTTTTTTAACTGCTCCTTAGCCTGGCAAAGCTGTGTATTTCAGCTGTGAGCATTGGGGATGTTGCTTGTATCTGTTTTGCATTGTTTACTTTTTGCCTAAAGTATTTTTATTGAACTACTAGCAGGGGTCCCAAGATGAGCAAGAAGTGATCCTACTCATCTCTCTTCATCCTCTGCCTAAATGTGTATCACATCATGACATTAGAAAGTCTTGATTAATTTGATCAGGATAGCAGAATTTGAAGGAAACTCCCCTTATGCTTTTACTCAAGTCGTCTCTGTCTGATGTTCATTGCAGTGTTCTACAGCATACTGTCCCTCTACAGTAGAGCACATTTGCAGCTGCTGCCAGGATGGGCTGCCTTTGAAGGAGGGCATTTCACTGAACTCACATCTTCTGATAACCTGTAGTCCCTGCAGGAGCACCTCAGAGTCCTGATGCATCCCTTGCTTTTCCTCACACAGGTTCCCAGGAATGGAGGGAGCTACAGGGACTTGCATATAAACATCTTCAAAGAAGCTAAGCTGTCCTTTAAGTAGGAACCAGTACTTCCTACTCAGGAGAGGGGCTGGGGTTATGAAATGGGCAAGCTCCAACTGGCTAGAGTGCACCTTTCTCTTTAGTGTCTGTATTGTTATGCAGAAGAGAAACCCTTCAGCACATCTCAAAAGTGTTCTGCCTACATCTGGGGAGTCTTGAGAAGCAGGCTGAAGGCAGAGCAGAAAGCCACATCAATCACTGTTTTTAACCTGCTTTGGTTACTGCTGGCAGAGGTTAGCTCTGCTGCACACACACAGGCCCTGGTGGGGGTGAGTGGATCACACGCCGCTGTGCCGGCTGTTTCCATAGCACCAAAGAAATCTGTGCCAGGCAGTCCCTGAGGAGGCTTTCCTGAGCAGCTGACGTGCATTCAGGGATGAGGAGCATCAGAAGTAGTACCAGCCTAGGCATGGGCTGGGAATGGAGCCTGGTTTAAATATTGACTTTCCTGTTGCCAGATGTCACTGTCTTGGCAGAAGGAAAACAGGCTGTTTTACTGCAGTGTGCTTTGCTTGGAGCTATGAGCTCTTAAAAGCACCATTCATGCTCTGTTCCATCTCCTCAGCAAGTTACTTGCAAGTGTTGTGCTCCAAAACTGTGGGTTTTTTTCGGTTTTTTTTTTTTAATTTTCCCAGGGAGTTTGTTCTTGAATAAAAGGAAAGATCTGAAATGACTTCTTGTCTTTCTCTTTAGACTGCTCTGGTGCCTGCATGGAAGGGATGTTTTACCTCCTTGTGCTCTGAGCTGTGACAAGCCTTTTTGTCTGTTGCCTGGGCAGACTTTGCAGGTGCTGTGCAGCTCTGGTATCCCAAGTATGTCATGTATGGGCCCTCAAGAAAGGGATGGGTCCACCTGCTGTGTTCAGAGAATTGCCATGTGGTCTGTCATCACCTCTGGAGATACCTGAAGGAGCAGGGAACAGAAGTTCCTGCCGAGGACCCCAAAGAGAACTGTCTGGACATCTGAAGAAGGTCACAAACCCACCTTGCCATTGTCTGAAATGGCAAACTGGTGTTGTGCTTTGCCAAGCCGGCATTCTTCCCTGATCTTGTTAAGCAAGACTGTTACATTATGGGTCTGGCTCCCTACTTTTTCCAGGGTTCAGGCCACAGCTGGATCCCTGCACACTATCTTTTTCCACCAGCTCCCGGCCTAGGGGGTGTGGGGACCTCAGCCCAAAGCTTAGGCTGGGAGGACATGTCCCAAACCCAGATTAGGATGTGTTGGGAAGATCCTGTGATTCATAGAAGTTGTTGTTTATGTAGTTTAACTGCCAAAAACTCTACTGCGCTTCTAGCTGGCTGCTACTGTCATATGATTTAAGTGCAGTAATTTGGAAGGAGGGGAAAACTCTGAAACATTACTGTTATTTTCTCCAATAAAGCAGTCCTTAACTGCAGTCAAGATGTGTTTTAGAGACCTACTCTAAACCTCCTTGCCTGAAAACTCTGATGAAGGAATAAACAGTCACTGCTACCATTTAAATAACTGTTCATAGCAATCAGTCTTAAATACTAACCTTCCCAAAAAGATGTGTGAATTTCTTAGTGCACTTCCAGCAAATGCTGAGGTACAACAGAGACACCTGTCTGTACTTTGTGAACTGCTACTTGGGCTTTGTATATCGATCTCATTAACACTTGATGTAGCAGAACTAGTGTGGACACTAAGCAGGTAATAGTGCACTTCTTTGGAAGAGTAAAATGCAGTGGCTGAACATCTCTTTTTAAATATAGTCTTGATTTTTAGATGCAAACAAATCTTGCTTCCCTGCCCTTGAGGTTAATCTTTAAATACTCAGTCAGTTTAGTTATTTTTGATTTTCTGGAGGAATCTCTGTTTATTGTGGGGGGAAGAACTTGGTTTTGAACTGCATTGTCTCTAACAGTTGATTTTTTCCAAAGAAATCACTCTCCTGCAAAATGCATTCTTGATTACTCAGTTCCAGCTGACATTCAACATGAACTTGTTTAATTATGTTTAATATCAAAGGAGGAAAAAGCTGGCAGCTGACCAGACAAGTAACAAGTACCACAGAGGTGCTGTGTGTATTACAGGATGTGGCCACTGTGTGCTGGCCTGCACTAACTGCCCACTGATTGGGTTGGTTGGACAATACAGAGCACTTCTGTAAAGAAGCAAGAGTTTCATGGTTTTGCTGGTGTCTGTATGGGGATCCTTCAGGTTCCAATGTGGTTTTAGGGCTTGGTTTTAACAGTCCTGCAGGGAAGGTGGCTGGTGCTCTCAGAGCACAGCTGCAGTGGTAGGTGAGCCTTCTGCCTAATGCACCCCTCTAGGTGCATTGCTTAAAACACCAACTTCTGAGCTGCAATTTGTTTACACTCTTAAGTGTGTAATTTGTTCTTGTAAATTATTCTAGGTTAAGGCAACCTGTGCTGTCAGTACAGGCTGGGGAATGAAGGGATTGAGAGCAGCCCTGCACAGAGGGGCTTAGGCTGGTGCTGGTGTATGAAAATCTGGACATGAGTCAACAGTGTATACTTGCAGCCCTGAAAGCCATAACACATCCTGGGCCTCATCAAAAGCAGCAGTGGCCAGCTGCTCAAGGGATGTGATTCTGCCCCTCTTCTTGGAACTCATGGGATCCCACCTGGAGTATTGTGTCCAGTTCTGTGGTCCCTAGAACAGGAAAAACTTGGGCCTGTTGAGGCAGGTTCAAAGGAGAGCTGTGAAAATCATTGGAGAGATAGAACACCTATTGTATGAAAAAAGGCTGAGAGAGATGAGCTTATTCAGCCTGCAGAAAGGGTGGCTCAAGGGAAATCTTAGTGCAGCCTTTCAGTAGTTAAAGGGGGCTTACAAGAAAGATGGTGACAGACTTTAGCAGCAGCTATTGTGACAGGACAAGGGGTAATTGTTTTAAGCTGAAGGAGGGTAGCTTCAGATTAGATACAGAGAAATTTTTTATGATGGGGGTACTGATAGACTGGAACAGGTTGCCCAGAGAAGCGGTAGATGCTTGATTCCTCAAAACCTTGGAGGGTTTTGGTGGTCCACAGGACTTTGGAAGGTCCAATGGAAACACTGGACAGGGCTCTGAGCAACCTGATCTAGTTTAAGATGTCCCTAGCAAGGGAACTGGAGCTCCCTTCCAACCCAAACTATTCTATGGTAAAACACAGATACTGACCAAATCTTTAACTGGGAAACTTGCATCACCTTTAAAGGGTGTTTGGGGCATCCTGCTTTGCTGCCTTTGTGTGGGGATTACAGATGAACATGAGTACTATGGTTCATGAGCAGCAATGAGCAGGGAGAACTAGTTTCTGCACATTTCTGAACAGTAGCAAGTGAAACCTGTTGGAGTTGATGCTTTGAAGCTGAGTGGTTTCGATTGGCTTCTGTGCCTGTCACTGTGAAGATTTTCTGGCATGACAGATTTTTGGAGATTGTATAAGAAGGAAAGCAACTTGAGTGTCAATGGAATCAGCCGAGTGATGTGCTGAGTATTCCTCTGTGGTGAGGAAGTGTTTTTGGAATAAATGGCAAAAGGGAGAGTTTTACTGGAGTGAGTGTACAGACTTCTTTAATTCTGTTTTAGCATACTGATACATGAAGTCTTTAGTATGCTTCTGTTTCCTGTTTACAATTCAAGACCAAACTTCACCTTGGTGAATCCCAAAAACGTACTGCTTTCCCATCCCCAATAAAGAATATTTTCCTATTTAAAAGCAACTTTTGAGAAAGTGAAAATATGAGAAGAGGGATACAAAAGTCAAAGCAAGTCTGTGTTTTGTCAAGAGGAGCTGAGAAGACTTTAATAAAATTTTTAGGAGGGAAACCTGATAAATTAAGGATGGAGCAAGTGTCAAGTAAAATAAATTCTCTAGTCTTCCTGTTCCAAGGAAATATTACTAGAGAGGCCTTGTATCCCCTTCTCACAAGGTGGTGCCAGCAGCATTTCTGAGGGATGTGATGGCTTCTTAGTAATAATGCTGTATCATAACTCCCTGCTACAGGGCAAACTTGTGGATTGACAGCTGAGGACTAGCAGTATGCAAGGCAGTGTTTCAACTTCCACCTCTTCAATATCCATCCTGGTCCAGTTTTTACCAGAATGAAAAATTGTGAATTGCATTATTCATAGCTGTTTAAGCTCTGAGTTATTCTGAGTGGTTATTTGTGCTGATGGCCAAACCTGGGTAACAATAACCTGGCTACCAGCTAGAGCAGTCTTTAACCATAAAATTTTGAACACTTTATGGATCCATTAAACTAGGGCAAGACCAGTACTCAGAATGGCTATGAATATATGTATTTTTTTATTTGACATTTACAGTTGTGAAATGAGCTGTGTGGTGGATTTGCTTGTGCAGTAGGGAATGATGCTAAACTTAGATTTCACGTAGCAGTGTAAAGCAGTGTTCTTGGAGTTGCACTGATGTTCTGTTCCAGGTCAAATACGGGGAGGAGGCAACTCATGGTGCAGTGCAGTTCTGGAGCTCACTAAAATCAGTGGAGGCATGCTTTCTTTACCAAAAAAAACCCCAACCACAAACCCAACATAAAAAAACCACAAACAACCAAACCCACATAAAACTAAAAGAAAAAAAAAAATCATCTGTTCCCCCTCCTTTCTTTCATTTCCTGTCTGCTTTTAGAGATGAAGCTCAATATCCTTTAAACTTGGGTTTCTTCCCCTGTAGTTTCCATCACATCAACTGCACCAGAATCAGGAAAAATACCTGCCTGACTTTGTGTTCATTAGATAGGTCTTTCCAGTTTTGTCCACTATCATATATTTCAGTAAAATGAATGGTTAAACTCATTCTACTTACTTTGCTGTGAAATACAAATGAGGAGCTTGTATTCTTATCTAAGCATGCTGATATTTAGGAAAACTTCCCTTTGTGTGGAATGGCCTGGAACACAACTAGATGGTGCATAAATATATTAATATTGCTTGGAGATCTTGCGAGATTAGTACTCTCATGATCTGAACCTGTGTATATTGTTAAAAAGGAAATACAGGCTGCCTGCAATGTCACCCAGCAGAAAAAAGTAGCATCTCATATCCAAAGTCTGATCTGATGGAAGTGGGTATGCTCAAGTCTTCTAGGACCTTTAAAACTTTGTATCTTTTTGTGGAATCATCACTGGACAAACTTGCGTGACCCTTTTCTTTGCCACCTTCAGCTTTTGGAGTGATTAGTGTTTTATGACTGTTGATTTATGTGACAGCAGTATCTCTCTAGGCTAACAGTTTCATTTAATTTACTGTCCTAGTGTGACTTGGAGTAGGGGCAAATGTCTTTTAACAGGATTGACTCAGCTCGAGCAGCATTAAAAGTCAGTCAAGGACATATCAATCAGATAAAATCTCAGAGTACTTATTAATATAATGGCAACTTCAGTGGTCATGATACTGTAAAGGTACATGCGTTATCTATATATTATATTAGGAAAAAGAAAGCTGGTCAGTGCAGTTGGTTTGTTAGTGAATTGCTGCTGGTTGCTGCAGGCACAGTTGTAGGATTCTCCCTTTTGCCTCTTAAATGAGATTAAGAGCAGTGCAGAAATATTCAAGCCCACATCATGAGTTTGTCCAATTTGCAGACCTGGCAGGATGTGTCCAAGGTCCTTTAAGTAGTGATAGCTATTGCTCCAAATCAGTTTGGAAGCACTGTAGGAATTGGTGCTGCTCAGCTGGATATGGAATTTAGCAGTATGGGCAAGCAGCAGCCACACTCCATCTGGAACAGGGCACTTCAAGCACTACACAGTTGAGTGGGTGACTGATCAAGTGCTGGACTATAAAGGAATAGGTAAGGTGCCTTGTTCGATGCTGCATGGAAAACAATACAACTTACTCTAGGTTTTCACGTGAGGGATTCCCTTGTAATAGTGAGATGCTGCACAAGTACTTCATAGCAGCAATCTGGTGGTGTGCCATTAGCACTGCTTTGCTAGGCCTTTCTTTCTTAAGGTTAGGAGGGTGCACTGAAACCCTGCAGTGTGAGAAATGTAGATGAATAATAAAGGCTTATCTTCATTATGAGCTTATCTACTTGGAAAAGCTGTAACTTTTCCAAAGCTGGCTCAGTGTCTACTGTCAGCTTTTAGGTACCTCATGGACAGGCTGGTTCTCTGAACAGTTTGTAGCAAAACCCCTTGCTGGTCTTAAAGGTGTGAATTGACTGGTTGAAGAAGGGGGATCAGGGCCAGGTTCTTATGACCTGAGACATTTCTGGGACATACATGTCCCAGAATTTATCACACTAGTGCACTTTGCTGCTGACTTGGCAGAGTTTTACAGTTTCACAGATATTTCATACTATGCTCTTAGATAAGCCAAGAGCAAAAATGTTAATAGGATTTCTATACAGCTTGCTACTTGCACCTGCTTGTCTTTGAGAAATTCTACTTCGAGTTTTATGTAATTACACTTGTTTGACAGCACAAGTCAAAATGGTAAACTTACTTAGTCAGGTCCTGAGAAGGGCAAAAACCTGGTGGTTTGCCATTATTGCCAAGCAAAAATCTGATCTTTATCATAGATAGCTGAATAAGGTGCCAGACTACAGCAGGAGTTCACCTTAACCATGCAACTAGTAACTTGTGTGTGGTAAAATTAGCAGTGCTTCTAGAAAATGTCACTTCCTTTGGTGTTATGTGTGCATCCTTTGTGGAAGCCCACATGGCAATTACTGTGCTCTGGCTATTTTGGGGAGGTTTGTGTGGTTGTGCTAAAAATTACTGTGTTGTGAACAAAGAAGTGACTCTCCCAGTGCTTCTGAAGGGCAAGCTGACATCTCTAGATGAACGGACGTGTTTGGAAGCTTTTGTGTCAGTTTTTTTCTGGACTGAGGAGCTTTGCTAGGGGAACCTGAGAGCATGCATAGAGTTACTGGAGGAGTAAAGGAAACTGCGCTGGAGTGGATGAAAAATAAATTGAGGAGTCTGAGAAGGGAATTCAAAGACTTAACTTGAGCCTACTTTCCTTGAGCTCTGTACAAGTCATAAAGGGTAAAAGAAGGAGAGGCTCCTGCTGAAAGGCAGCTTTAGCTCAGTGACACTGGTAGTTTGTCTATTGCAACTTCTCTCTGTACAAGAGTGAGCTCTTCCTGCTGCAGAGGCATACATTCACTTCTCTCCTGGAGAAGGAGTATTGGGGGAAGTAGATGGCTTTTGTACTTGCCAAGAGCTGCTTCTGTGTCTGGAGTCACATGTCAGGCCCAAAAAGTTGATTGCTCATTCATTTAGCGAGCAAAGTGTAAGCCTGGCCCTTTCATGAAAATACAGGAGACTTTTTTACCCTCCCAGAATGTGTCAGCTACCTTTTTCCTGCAGTCTCATAACATAAACCAATGTAGTCTCTACTGCTGCAAATGCTTTTGCTTTGCTTGTCAGTTTTCATAATACTCCTATACACTGGGGAGATTTGAGGACGGGAAAAGTCTCCCATAAAGTCTCTGCCCATATCTCAGTTTAGAAAGTGTGGGAGAAAATGGAACTTTATTCTGTCAGCAGGTACATATTTGTAAATCTACTTTACATAATGAAGGGTGGGCCACAGACCTCCCTTAGGGCAGGGTGCCAGGACCCCTTGTGGTCCTGAAGAAGAGAGGTTCCTGGAGGATCCTTGGAGAATCTGGAGGAGCAGCCTGTGACCTATTACAGCCATTGTGTTAATCACAGGATGGTAAGGTGGGAAGGACCTATGGAGGTTCAACCCCTCTGTTAGGGCAGGGCCACCTGGAGCTGGTTGCCCAGGACCATATCACAGAATGGTTTGAGTTGGAAGGGACCTTAGAGCTCATCAGTTCAACCCCCAGGCATGGGCAGGAATACCACCCACTAACTAGATCAGGTTGCTCAGGGCCCATCCAACCTGGCCTCAAACAATCCAGGAATGGGGCATCCACCACTTCTGGATAACTTGTTCCAGTGCCTCACCACCCTCCAAGAAAAGAATTTCTTACTAATTTCTAATGTAAATTTTTCCTCTTTTAGTTTGAAACTGTTCCCCCTTCTCCTGTCAGTATCTGCCTCTGTAAAAAGTTGTTCTTTTTTTACAAGTCCCCTTTATGTACTGGAAGGCTGCAGTGAGGCCTCCCTGGAGTCCTCCTCAGGCTGAACAACCCGAGCTTTCTCAGGCTGTCTTTGCAGGATTTCTCATTGAGAGATCATCTTGGTGGCCCTTCTCTGGATCAGCTCTAGCAGGTCAGTGCCCTTCTTTGCTGAGAACTTTGGAGCTGGATGCAGTGCTTTGTGGTGTCTCACAAGGGCAGTGTAGAGGTGGAGAATCACCTGCTTTGAGCTGCTGCTCACTCTGCTTTCAATACAGCCCAGGATGCCTTTGTCTGGCCTGTTAGCGCACACTGGTGGCTCATGTCCAGCTTTTTATCCACACAAGTCCTCCTCTGCAGGGCTGCTCTCAAGGACTTCTCCCAGCCTCTACTTGTATCTGGGATTGCCCTGACTCAGGTGCAGCACCTTGCACTTGACCTCTTGAACTTGATGAGGTTCTCGTGGGCCCACTTCTTGAGTTTCTCCAGGTCCTTCTGGATGGCACCTTGTCCTTCTGTTGTGTCACCTACACAGCTCAGCTTTGTGTCTTCTACAAACTTTGAACGTGCCGCTGATGCCACTGTCTGTGTCATCGATAAAGATATTAAGGACTACTGATCCTTGATATCCATGCCCACCTTGATGACCACATCCAGATGGCTTTTGAATATCTTCAGGAATGGATTTTGTGAAGTAGTTACCCTAAACCCGTGTTGCTTGCATCAAATTGTGCTCTGCTTAGTTGCTTCTGTACTTCTGCCCTTGATAGTAAACGATGGAATTTCTGAGCTACACCAAATCCAGGTGTGATTTTGGTAATTATGGCGTGGGAGCTACTGTGTACCATAAGCAATGAAGATTATGTTGGTATTATTAAGGTACTGCTAAGACTACAGAGGGTCCTTTTTTTGGTGGTTTTTTATTTTTAGATATCACAATATGCAATTCAGTTTAATGTGTAATTGAATTTGCTTTGTTCTTAAAACCTCAGTGTCATTTTCATGGTGGGACCTGGTAACAGAGTGGGGTTGGTGGACTTTCCTGGAGCTTCTTTTCAGAAATGGAGGCTCTGCGATGCTGCGTTAAGAGGGAGATTTACTTTAAGAGTGCAGAAAAACAGACTTGTCTTCTGAGGGAGGCTGGGAGTCACTCCAGATTCACTCAAATAAAATGTTTATTTAGATTGCAAGGTTACATACTGAAACTTAGTTTGAAACAAGTCCATTTCTGCACTGTAGTCTTTTCTTCCTAATCTTTTTAAACTATCACCTAGCTGCAGCTTAGCACTGTTTCTTCACATTTTTGACAGGGTCAGTCTCTGGCCTGGTCTATAGAGAATGATGGCACAACTGGGATAAGTGGATGAAGTGAAATAATGAAATACTTTCCTCTAAAATCTGCCTGATAGTATTTTGACTCTGTTAATCTCACTTGGAAGTGTTCCTGTATGTTTGCAGAGTTTGATCTGATTTCTCCAAAGTAATTGTAAACTCTGATCACTGGTTCTGGGGTGTTACTCTGTCCTTTGGCATGGACCTTTTTCATAGTTTGGAAGGCTTTTCACCTGTTACTGCTGGAGGTGACAAGCATGACTGCTTTGAGCACTGTTTGATACACACAACTTTGTAATAAATCAGGGACTTCTGCCTAATCTTCTAAATGCTGAAACACTTATAAGGTAGTAGAGAATGTGTGCAAATATAGAGAATTTTGACATGAATGGGTTAAGCATTTTACTGTTGTGTCAGCTTGTATAGTTGCAGACTATGCTGGAGCGTGGATCTACTCCCTCACAAGGGCTCAGGAAATTAGTCTGAGTTTATAATTGGATTGAGAGGAGAGACTTTGCCAAGACATGTGTCAGCTGTCTGAAATACTGTGGGCTGAGGCTTTGGTTTAAGAGCAGTGCTGCCAACCCCACGATCCCTACCTGTAACACTGGGAAGTGTTTGTATTGCAGGGAGATACAAATACATCATTCAGTACGGTTCTTTGTACAGAAATATCTTCTCCAGCATTTTCTTTAGCCTAAGTGCTGCCTTCACTTACTCTTATTAAAACAAACAAAAAACCCAAAGAAAAAACTGCCACCACCAACCACTACCTCTTAGAAGATGTATCAGACAGAGCTTGCCCAGAGAAAGTGTGTGGGGGAGGCTGAAATACTGAGATTAATATCATGGTGTTGAGTTGTACCCTGCTAGAAGACAGCAGATACTTAACCCCTGAAGCCACATTCTGCTGACCATTGCTAACAGGGCTGCAGAAGCCTGTGCTTGTATTGTTCAGGAATTGCTGTGGCTGTGCAGCTCCATTCATATCATGTACAAATCTCAGGGGACTGAAAGAAATGTCTGCTGTTAAAGGAAGGGGAGAGAGCACAGTGTGGAAATAGGAGCACTAATGTACACATTTCAGGCTTATTTAGACTTTGGGCTTCTGTTCTATTGCTTCACAGCATCTTTTTCTCTTAATGCAGTTTTATGGCCTCAGATCAGGTGCTGAAAGGCTTTACTTGTCTGTAAACTGGTAAGACTTTGAAGATCAAATTGATGCTACAGAACCTAGATTGGCTTAAGATGCTTAAGTAGCTTTATGGCTCTTAAAATGGCTTATGCCATATAAAACTCTGTTGGAGTGGGGAGAGGAGTCTGATTATTGCTGCCTGATTGGGATCTACCTGGGAAAGATAGGGGCAGTGGAAGTCTTTGCCCCAGACACTTACTGGAAAGCCTCTTATCAATCTTGCCTCTTAGCAGACTGCAGAAGCTGAAATTCAAACCAAGTATAGGCTGAGAAGGCAGCTGCATCTTAACAGGCAACTTTGAAATAAGAGACTTAATCTTTCTGCTATGCCCACAAAGAGCAAGTGCTTCTTGCACCTCTCCCCCCTCTTTGTCAACAAACTCTTCCTGTCATTTTCCCGTTTTCCTTTGTTTGCTTGATTAAGTGCTGGAGTTGTGATAGCCTTGCCAAAAGTATGAGCTGTAGTGCACAAGTTTGGCAGCTCTGGGTATAATCAGAACACAAACACAGGATGTTCAATATGGTGAAAGTGACTGTGGAACAGCAGAACTCAGAACAGATCTTGTGGATTGGTTATTTGGCTTGCTTTGTCCAAAATATTGTTTAGATCATGTATTAGGGTGGCTTCTGTATTGCTCCAATCCTGAGGCAGGAGTGGTAGCCTTTCCCAAGTTTAATTGTTTGTATTAAACACTACTGAATTCATAGCTCAGTTTCTTCGAAGCCCAGAGGTGGTACTCATCCATACTTCATCAGGGTTCTCTTTCCCTAGGGAAGGAGGGATATAAGGTTTCCATGTATAAACAAACTATTGTTCTGCCAGACCTAGATGTGGGAAAAGCAGCTTCTCCACAAGGCTACCATAACATTCTATCCTTGCTTAGCTGCCTTCTAGGTAGAAGTGCTTCAGTACTATACTGCATTGCTTAAATTGTTGCTAGAGCTTTGGGTTAAGATGGAGGCTGCAGACCTGGGTAGCAGGTGCTAGCTGAAGAGAGAACCACGCCTGAGACTAAGCAGGCAAATAACTGGTGAAGAGTGTTTGCTTAAACCTAGCAGCTTTTCTAGCTGTGGAGGGAGTTCCCTTCCTTGTGATTCATGAGCTGCACAATCTGTACTTGACTTCTAATGCTAAATACCTGGGAAAGCTTTAAGTACACTCTGTAACCCTAACAGAGGAGATTACAACACGGTTAATGGCAGGAATTGTGATGAACCTGCTTTGCTGAGGCTTGCCGAGCCTTCCTGAGACACTTTGTGACATTCAGTTGAACTTGTCAGTAATTGGTTCAAGCATCCTTGACAGAAAGGTGTCTACCTTTGTGCCAGTCTCTTAGACACCAGCTTAAGTCATAGATGACTTAAGTTCTAACCTCTTAGTTATCCTGAGGGGTTAAGGGCAAATGAGTGCTTGTTCTGGAATGACAAAATCTTTGGGTTTAATCTCTTGCATAGTAAGCAAAACCCCGCTGCTACTTGGCTCTGTAACAGCTCCTTCCTTAGGCTTCAAGCTCTTTGCAGGTACTGCCTTGCAGCTGGTATCTGCAGTAACAACCAAGGTACACAATAAAACTGAATTTGCAATGCAGGGCAAAGAACAGAGATACTCGAGGACGCACTGTTAATTACTCTAAGCCATGCAACAGAAGCCTAAACTTAAACTTCAGCCCTGAAATGTGTGTGTCTTGCCCTGGGAAGGCAGCATCCATCCAGTAGGGTATGGCTCTACAGCCTCAGTTCCACCTCAGCCAGCTGCATGTGCTCTGAATTATTGTGAAGGAGAGGAAGCCTGTCCAGCAGGATATTTTGGTCATGAGAGGGCCCTTTAGAAATGCCTCATAATGAGCCTATTTTCATAGTGTACAGAAATCGTGGTTGCTGTGACTGTTAAGAGCTGCTAAACTGTTTAGAAAGCTTCACACTGCAGAGAAAAACCTTGCTTATTGGTTCTGTGCAGCTGCTGTTTGTCATCCCCATCCTGCTTTGTTTCCTTGGGCCATCACTTGAATTTGGAAAATCCCTTGGAGAGAGATTCCTCTTCCAAATGCACCACAGGGAGCAGAATCAATCTTTTTCAGACTGGCTTTAGGCAGGATGGGGGAGTGCTACCTTGCTCTGCCCTGAATCCCTGGATGTGCTAAGGAGCTACTGGGGAAGAAGCAGATAAAATGGTGGTTATGGCTGACAGGGGATCTCTCAAAACCAGAGTTTGTCTTTCCTGAAGTGGATGAGTTAGGGATGACAGCCTAGAAGTTGTCCTACAGCACATTTAGAAGGGTGGACTGCAGTCTTTTCTCTTTACAGAGAGATTGATTTGTACTTCAGCTTGAAGGCCATCAAACTTCCCTAAATGATGAAGAAGCTTGTTCAGCAAAACAGCTTCCTTCATTACCCAGGTAGGATTTGTACCTGAGAACAAGTGAGGAGCAATACTCCTGTAAACTCCAGTAGGTAAGAGAGCAGGAGGCTGATGTGTTTTGGTGATGTATTTGGGAGGTGCTGTAGCAACCCATCTCTGTGGCCACTATAATCAAGGTTAATCTGAGCAAAGAGAGGAACTCGAAGTATGGAGCACTTGCGTGATGTCCCTCCCTTGGCAATGACCTCCCTAGAACAGCAATATTTCTGTAATGTTTCTAATAACTAGAGATTGTCATGGGTGACTTCTGGGCTTGTGCTGGGGCTATGCATAAGGAGGAATAAAAGCAGAATTGAGCCTCTCAGGTGGATGCTCAGATTTATAATTCAGCAAATCTTTCCTGTAAACCAAATGTATGTTCCAGTCCTATATGTGTCTCTGACTACAGTGAAGAGGTTCTGAAGAGTTTGGCCCATACAGATTTCTGTCAGTAGGCGTGGCAGGCCAGGTCAGTGGTTGAGACTGGCAATCCAGATATCTCTAGGGACATGGAACCAACTTTTGCACTGTAAAGATATAGGAAGAGTACCAGATTTTTTTTGAATGGTTGGTAATGGGTAAATCTGAATGTAGAGGATTTACTGTAGAGCACAATAATGTAATGTTTGCTCCAGGAAATGCCTAGGAAATGGTATATTTGATTGTTAGAAGGGATCAACAGATTTTCATAAGAGGTTCTTTTTCCCATAATAGCTGCTTGCAGCTGTAGCCAGCTAGCACTGACCAGTGTTAAACTAAATTATTATCTAGGGTTGGGAAAAAGTCCTAGGGTGTAGCCTCCCCTTCTCTCTCTCTTTCTGTGTTGGGAGAGTGATGGTAGAAAACACCCAGCTCTTTGTGTGCCACACCTGATAACTTGTCATTTTGCCTAACCCAATTAGCACAACTACTGCCTGAGCCCGCACAGAAGGCAGCCCCTGACTGCTGAGTTATACAAGGGAAAGCTGCAAAGCACAGTGTGTAGCTGTTCATATTAACAAACTTGGTTAATAGAGTATATTATTACTGTAGCTGTTACAGTTCTCTGCTGCCTCTGGATGCTTTAACTACAATCTGTGAGGAAAGCTTTGACCTTTGCCACATGAGCTTTGCAGTATTTCTGGCAGATGTCACTGCTGCGTGTCAGAAATGCAGAGAGGCATTCTATTTTCTTATTTTAAGTGGGTTTGGAAAATAGCAGAGACCTGTGATTCAGGCTCTCATTGTATGAGCCTGCAGGTACCCTGCGCCAGAAGCAAATGTAGGTCTTTAGCCTAAAGTTGCTGCTTTTTAATTAGCTGGAAGGTCTGTTCCTGTGCCAGCTGACTGAAGTGGAAATGGGAAGTTAAAATTCCAGAAGTGCTTTCTTCTCATATGCCTGGGGATTACTTTGCTTGGACTTGACTTTGGTATGCTGCAAGGCTCTTTCACTTCTCTGGAATAATGCCTGATCAGCTCTGTCCTTACTGTGCAGGAAAAGATTAACTTCCATTTGATTATGCTCCTCGGTGTGCAGGCTGCAGTGAGGATCCCAGGTGAAGAATGTGGGGTTTGGGAGGAATTTGTTGCTCAGCTGTAAAGGTGATTTGCATTGCTAGTAAGCTTGTGTTTCCAGTGAAAGAAGCTGACCTTGAATAAAAATAAAAAAAAATGTAGTGAAGTGCTGCAAAACTGTGCTGAGTGCCTCTTTTAGGTAAGAAGC
The DNA here is from genome assembly GCA_013398995.1 of Alaudala cheleensis. Taxonomy (NCBI): domain Eukaryota; kingdom Metazoa; phylum Chordata; class Aves; order Passeriformes; family Alaudidae; genus Alaudala; species Alaudala cheleensis. Next base: position 29,139 of record VWYE01021126.1, on the reverse strand, counting down.
ATTTCTGCTTCCCAGAGTTGAATCTTAAAGGCCTGGCATGAAGTCAGATGGCTTAGGTAAGTTGATCTTTCTTTATGGTTTATGTGTCAAGAAGAAATACATTTCAGGCGATGCATTACTGCTGTTACTGGGTGCTCTGAACAATGCTGGTTGAAGCACCAAGGACAAAGGACTGTACTTCATAAATGTTTAACAACCTCCTCCCCTAAACAAAAGCCCCTCAGACCCAGATATGTTTAGCCTCATGAGCAAAAATCATCATGCACATTAGAAGGTTCATCAATAAACCTAGGTGGTGTTTACAGCCTAGCCTTCAGAGAGGAGTGCTGCTCTTTCCTATTCTGAACTTGCACTATGTGTGATACCTGGGCAGCAGAGACTGGGTTCTCACTAGTGGTTATTACATTGATGGAAGCAGCTGGAGAAATAGCTATGCACGCAGAATTTTCCATTAATCAGGGGAAAAAGTCCAGCACAGATGGTATATAGGATAGATTATGGCTGCTAATCCTTTTGTGTCCTAGAAGATTAAGGATATCCTGTCGTAGCTGCAGTCAGCTGACCTTTTTTTATTTAAATGATTGAACATAGTTGATGCAGTTCTGCAGAGGACCAAGGCTCTTCCAGAAGCCATGAGTGGTGCACTGTGAATGTTTGTTAAAGGAACGGTCTGTTTAAGCCCAGCTTCAGTTACAAATTTACAGGAACTTAACTTTGTGCCATGTGAACAGCAGCAGCTACAGGATGGCTAAGAAATCACTTGCTAGACAGCTCTATCATATATAGCAGAGCTGAATTCTCTGAGGAGGCACAGTGAGTGTCATGTGGAGAGATGGAGGGTTTCTGAATCCTGCTGTCTGGGCTGCCTCAGAAAGCCAAGATGAATGCTTCAGTGGCAGAAGAGGATGGCTGCATGCTCTGACCTGTCTGGCATGGATCTCTATGAGGATTACAAATCACCCTTTGATTTCAATGCTGGAGTGAACAGAAATTATCTTTACTTGTCACCTGGCATAAACCTTTCTCCACCTGGATCACCTACACTGGCGAAGTCTGGTAACTTCCTTCTCTTCCTTCCTTAAAATCTCTACATGAAAGGTTTAGCAATTAATACCTGTAAAACTTCTCAAATTAAAAATCTATAAAAGTTGGCCTGGTGTTAATTCTGGTAGTGTGTTAGCTTCAGTGTATCATGTAGATAATATCTCATGTGTCATACCAACTTCCAGCTTTATATTATTTGTTATTTATTCAGTAGAAAGGCAGTTTGAGAGAAAATGAAGTGGCAGAAACAATTAGGAACAAAACTTCTGCAAGACTGGAACAATTTGCCTAGTTTGACTATTAGATTTTTTGGGGGGAGGAGGTAGAAAATGTGTTTTTAGTAGGATTTCAGAGCTCTGCATAGTCTAAATACTGCTTTTGTCTTAATACTAATTAATGTAAATGCCCTTTAAAACCTTTACTTCATTCCACCTAGCATTCAGAATGCTGGAAACCTTCCACCTGCAGATACAAACTGCACTGGGGCTGCCCTGTGCTGTGCTGCAGTGACATCCATTTAGTGCTTAACCCTGTGAGTTTCTTGCTGGTAACCTGTTGTACAGAACACCCGTAGCTGTGCCTCCCAACACATCCAAGTCTGGTTTTGTCATTATTCCTTTCCATTCCTTGCTGCCAGATGCAATCTTCTAGAGTAATTTTAAATATAGAAAGCTTAGACCTACTTCAGGTGTGGCAAAGTTACACAGGTGTTAACTTTTTTTTTTTTAATAGGCTTGGTACTTAAAATTTTGAAGAAACATGCATCGTTGGGGAACTGCTGTGTGAACTATGACAACCCTCTCTGTGAACTTGATTAGCCAGGGGCTACTGGGAAACAGTGGTCAGCATTCACTTCTGCAATTACTGCAACTCCCAGCTCTTCTAAAGGAGAGGGGAAGCAGCTCTCTGTGTCAGGTGATGATGCATCACCATTAGCACCAGCCTTTTCTGGGCTTTATTTTCTTTTTCATTTGCTTTGAATGAATATCTGATTAGCATTTGGGAGAAGCCAAATAATTTTCTCCCCAGGTTAAAGAAATATGTCTCACTTCAGCTTCTTAACTGAGATAAAAGGGAAGCACTTAAACCTGATCTTTCTTACATCCTGCAGAATAAATATGCTCTGTAGTACTGTATGTTACTCAAATGTTAGTGGTCCTATAAACTTGCAACAGCTTCTTCTCCTGAACTTTAACAAGCACCTTTTTTCTTTAGCTTTGCCAACTGTATAGTGATAACCACAATGCTCATTCTGAGTGCTGCATGCAGAACATGTCTGTGTAAAAGAAAGCTGTGTAGAGGTTAACCTGCCCCCACTGCTGCTCATCCCAAATGAAAAGTGCTTCTTAAAACTGCTCCTGTTTGCTGCTGATCTCTGAATTCAGACCTGGGAGGTAGGAACTTCTGATCAAAATAGAGCATGAATATGGATTGAAGCTGGCCAAAGCAAATCCCAACTCAGAAAAACTGAGTATTAATTGAATTACTCTAATGCTTTACCTACCCTGGCAGAGTAATAGGGACTTAAATGCCATTTTCCTGAATGTGATCCAGGGAGTCCTGATCAACTAGCTTGTTCAGGTCTTTATTTGGTTCATTTAAGTAGATTTAATAAACTGCTGGGAAAATACATTAATTTTAGAAATACAGACGTAATAACTGACCTTAAAGCTAGGTAAGTTTTCTCAATACTATCTAAGTCTTTATGATTTTTTTCCCCCAAACAGATTTTTTATTCTGTTTGAGAGACATGAAATGTTCAGTTAAACTTGGTTATAACAGAATACCAAATGTCCTTCATAACTCTAATGAGGCAAGAGAACTAACATAACAAAAGGTAACAAGTTGAAAGCCATAATAATAATTTTACGTAATAATAATATAAAATAATAATAGCAACAGTTCTGTTGGCAAAAAAAGACCACAAGTGAGAAATGATCTCTTAGTAGTAGTTTGAGCCAAAGCATTTCCATCTGTTGGCTGACTGCTGATTTCCTGGTTTCTTGCCCCACACCCCACAGAAAGATCTAAGGTGGGCTGTACGCATTTCCTCATGAAGTTTTTTCAAAGCCAGGATCTTACTGGCTGCCAGCCCTAGTTTGTGGGATACATTTGGGTTGTAGCCACACCACTGTGGAGGTCTGTGGGTTGTTAGCTGTGTAGAGCTCAACTCCTTGGTCAGATGGCCCAGCACAGCCTTGCCCATAGCATGGATGGAACCTGTGTCCTGCAGGTGTTGAAGTGAGGAATGGGAGCATAGGGAACAGAGCGGTAAACAGTGACAGGAGAGAGAGCAGAGGTGCCAGAATGAGGATTGATGGGAAGGTTATTGCATACTTCATGTGGAGATCAAAAAAGTAAGAAATGGGAGCAACTCAGAAGGCTAGAAGAGGAAGGAAGGCATGGTCAGATGTGCAGGGTGAGGTATGGAGGACTCTGAGTGGCAGTGATTTCCTGTCCCTAAAAACTCTAGGAATGTGAAGGGGAGGAGAGAGCATTCCCTTGCTTCTTAGCATTGTGCCTTAAATTCCATTTGGTAGACAAGAAGCAGAGCAGTCTTAAAAACCAAGTTCCAAAGAGAAGCTACATTCCTCAAACAGAAGCTGTTGCTGCAGGAGGCAATCAGGCATGCTTTCTTACTGGTGGATTCACTTGATCTATTTTTGGTGATTTAATCCAGATGACTCCTCATAATCAGATTGAACAGACTTTCAGCTGGTTGTGCTAATGCTCTAGGAGTCAGTGTGGTTTTGGTACTTGCAAACTTTCTGAAATGGCTTTGTGATGGCAAGCAAGTGATCCCTGGAGGGCTGCAGATGAGAGCAAGGTCAGGAGTCATAGTAGAACATACTGAGGGGGTGTAGGGTGTTGAGGAGAAATGCAGTTCAAATTGTTTTCCTTCAGGGTAGGTTTATGTAACTAATAGGTTAAATAGCAATTTGACAAAAAGGTGTGGCATTCTTAACCATTCAGGAAATATGTTGATGTATAAAATAAAAGTTATCTGACTGTGATCCTTTGTTTTAGGTGCTGTAGGGCTGTGCTCTGGTTTGGGCATTAGACTTTTAAGTTCTTACTGCTTAGATTTCTGACAGAAAATCGTTTATTGGGAAACCCACAGGACCTACATTATGTTTGTGTAGAAGACACATGTAAATCTCTGGGAAAATGTGGCACAGATCTCATGAATAAATGCAGAAGGAGGTTTAATTTTCTTCCTGTAGCTTCCTGTGGTAACAGCATTCACAAAAGTTCTGTCCATGTAGCACTGCACTTCTAGAGGGCAAGTGTTCTGGACACAAATAGAGGGAGACAACATACTGTTTTGGAAAGAATTTGTGGAATTGAGTTTTACCTGAATGCAGTAATTTGGTCAAGAACAAGGTTTCTTCTTTTCTGCTTGACAGCTGCTAGGAGCATGTTTCAGAGAATGCCTGCAACTAATTACAGACTCACAGAATCTTTTTTCCCCCTGATTTTTCAGTTGATTGTGATGTAACTGTTTGATATGAAACCTCACAGCAAAATCAAAGTGATGATTAATGAGTTTTTGATTCCCAGACCAAAGGATAATATGGAGTGCCATCAGAAGCTGCTGAAATGAGAATGGAATTTTATTGGTTAGATGGTTAATGTCTATAGTGATTAATAGGAAATGTTACTTAATGTGTCTTCAACTTAGATGAATAATGTATTTATGTACCTATAGACATATATGTATACATGCACTTATTAACAAACAATCCTGATTTTTGTTCCTCTTGTCTTCTAAGATTTTTTTTTTTCTCTAAGGCTGTTTTACCTCTTGAATAGAGAATTAGTTCTGGGACTCCACAACCATGCCAGTATGCAGTCTCCCTGCTAACTGGTCTCCCTGCAATAAGAACAGAATTCCTTGTTTTTGGCAAACTTTATGTTCAAGTGTCAGCTACAAAGACTCAAAATGGAAATCTTTTGCCGGAAATTTTGTTGCATAAAAGGTGTTTAAAATGGTCTTACTGCAAGCACTAAGGACTAAGAAAAAAGAATCATTAAAGTTATTGCATCACAGTAATCCAAATTATATCATCCTCCTTCCTTTCCCTGAAGCTGTGAAAGCAAAAGTTGAGTAAGACCATAGTTGTTTAGGATGTTTGTGGTTTGTATAGGAATTCGGCAGAGTTTTGGTTTCTGGATCTGGAAGGGGAAGAGGCACCAGTTTTAGTGGGTGCATATAATTTTCAGTCCCTTCCCAAAACTTCTCTGCTTTGAAGCAACAGCCTTTTGTTCCTGAGCTCTGACACTGGGCTTCCCATCTGTCTTAAGGTGCAAACCAGCAGCTTACTTCTAGTTCCATGATCTCTGCAACCTTCTAGCCACAGTGGTCCTAGTTTCTGGGGACAGAGATGAAGCAGGGTACAGAGGAAGACTTCATATTTGCAGTGCAGTAGTTTTCTCCACTGTTGTAACCTTGCTTGTGGCTGCACCAGGTGTGCTCAGAATGGACTCTTTTAATCTGATCTGAGGAGTAGTAAGGGATGGAGCCTCTGCATTGGCCTTGAGCATCTCCAGGGCTTCCAGAGTTTCTGCGCCAGATGAATGAGGCACCAGACTCCTGGTTGAGATGTGGTGTTCTGCACTTTGGTTTCTCTCACAGACTAGTGGGATGTGCTGTTCTCAACAGGTTTCCAGTCTCCTATTATAGCAGCAGTTGTCATTATATTGAGCTTTAATACAGTGTGATAGAATGAAATATAAAATGCCTTTGGTTTCCTTCCTGTAGCTGAGGCATATGGCTTTGGTGTCCTCTCATCAGTTTTCTTTGTGCATTGGCACAAAAGAGCTGTGTGCTAATGTTAGCTGCTGTTTGGCAGACTTGTGATAATCTGGCTTTTAATGCTTTATTCATCTCCAGGGCTGCTGAGGAGTGACTCTATACCTGAGGTTGGAGAGGATGCTGCTGCTACAATCAGTATGGCAGAAACACTCTCAGAAGAAGAACGGGATGAGCTAAGAAAAGAGCTTGCCAAGGTAATTCTTTTGCAGATAGCTCTTAAACTTGTTTTGATAATGAAAATCTGGGATAGTTTTGTTATCTTTGAACATATACTTAATGTTTTGCATAGTTATTCTGTCTAAAGCTGGCACTCCTGTGTATTGCACAGACAGGAAGGAAGAGTATCAAGGAGAAAAGAATAGCCAATTCTAGTGATGGGAAACTAAGCTGGGAATGCTGAATGTACAGGCATGAATACCTAACCCTTTCTTTTTTCTCGAGTGAGAAAGGGGTAAATCAGCAAAGAGAACATGGTTGGAAGCTGAAACCCAAATATTGTCTCAACTGGTGTGGAGTAGCTAAAGCTGTTTCTTTCATGAAGAATGCTTATAGAAGTATCTGTGTAGGCATTGTCTTGCTAATGTCTAACCATGTTACCATTCTTGTCCATAAGAGAATATTTTTAAGAGTGAGAAAATGTAGCATTCTTTTGAAGGACAAACAGGCAAATATGCAAGCCTGATACATGCCAAAGTCAAGCTATATTAAGCAGCCAGTCTTTTTTCTTTAGCAGCTTTATGGGACTGCAGGACCCTTATGAAAGACACTAACTTAAGCCTAAGATTGGCAAACAAAGGCTAGCTTTAAATTAAGCATGTTTAATACATTCTTGTTATTTGGCAGTCCTGAGTATCATTTCATGCCAAAGGTAGTGAGGGTGGGCTGGTCCTGCAAGGATATGTGCTTCTGGACTTCAGACAGATACCCAAATCACGAAGCATTGAAGATACTGTAAGGAGTACAGTAAGGAGCTGCACTCCTGTAAGGAGTTTAAATAACAGGGCAGCCTGATACTCTAAAGTAGGGTATCTACTCTAAAGTAGTCTAAAGTAGGGTGATCTTGCCTGGATGAGGAAGTAGGATTGGAGGCATGCCCTTGCCTTTGTACATATGGCCTTAGTGCCTCTGTCACTTCTGTAAAGCTCACTGAATGGCATTGTAGAACTGTACTGACATCTCTGACCAAGTTTCTAGGAGAGGCTTAAGTGACCATCTGAGTAAAGAAGGAGGTACACAAAAATATAGTTTTCTAGTTACAGAGCAGGTGCTGTGTGTTGTGTGTTTGTGAGAGTTTTGACTGCTCAGTCTGCCACCATTGCCACATCTGCTCTGGGGAAGGCACTCCTGTGGCTGGATCCACAGGTGCTGGCTTAAGCCACAAAAGGACCTTTGTAGTTAAGCAGGGAGACAAAATTTGCATATGGATCAGACATGCTCTGAGCTTCCTGATACTGGTCACACATTGGTATATCTTCTGACGTGGAAGTAGAACACAGGCTTGGTGATTGGCCCAGGTTTGACTAATCTTCAACCCTTACGTATCATAGGTAATAATTTCTAACTATGCAGTCTTTTAGTTACCAACTTCCTTGTAATCCAGTAATAGAGCTAGCTGCAGGTAGATTACTTTCTCACTGGCTCCTGTAGTCTCTGTTGGATTTCCCTTTTAGTATTTATGAATGACTGTGAGGCAATATTAAAAACCTCTGTTAGCCCTCCCATTACTGCTGTCTAGTGGATACTTTAAAGAAATACATAGGTAAATGGTTGGGTATATTCCTTGTTAACTGTTAACCACTTGTTAACAACTCTCATGCCACAGGTGGAAGAGGAAATCCAGACGCTCTCACAAGTGCTAGCTGCCAAAGAGAGGCATCTAGCAGAAATCAAGAGAAAGCTGGGAATTAACTCACTACAGGAATTAAAGCAGAACATTACCAAAAGCTGGCAAGATGTTACATCAACCACAGCGTATGTACCAGCTCATGAGGATTGCTTAGACTATTGAAGTGAAAACTGTTTAGATCTTGTGTCATGTCTAAACACTGTTCTTGTGAAATGAGTACAAATAACACAAAATTAAGTTTTATTAAAACTTTTCTGGGTAAATCAACATAGATTTTTTTTTTTTTAAAGAAGAACACTGCAAGCCAAATCTCATGCGAAAGAAGAATGATTAAGTGACCATCTGAGTAAAGAATTTGGGTTATTCTAACACACTTTTCTTTTGGACTGATAGATCTGAGATGCCAAGGTGTCCTAAGTCCTTCTTTTCCACCCTGAAAAATTGTTGCAAACTGAGCCCATGCAGGAAGAGTATGAAGTCACAGTTACTGATCTTTCCAAACACAAGTGTTAGCTTAAGGTTTAGAGAAAGCTACCTTCTACAATTAATGACCACAGAATGTCACAAGATGTACCTCAAACTTTTTATGGTGAATTTTCTTGACAGAACTGTGTGGTACAAGAATGTAGACACTTGGCACAAAAATTAGACTTTTTCCAGTGTGTGCATAGTGTTAGGTTTTTTGTGTTTTATTTTGTATTTTTGAGTGGGTTTTTTTTGTTGATTGGGGTATTTTCTGTGTGAATTTATTTTATATTTTACTAAATCTTACAATAGCAGATAGCATCTGTTCTAGGGGTGGGGTAGTAAGTGCATATTGGTGAACTGGGTCTGGTCAGAGGTGGCAGAGATGCTGTAGCCAGAAGGGACTGCCAAGGCTAAAAATAATGTTTTAAGTAGGTTTTCCATTAGACCCCAAAGCTGAAGTGTACCTCTTCATTTGATACAAATAGACACACACTAAAAGTTTCCTTATGTGTTCTATTAAAATAACTAAAAGCTAAATGTTTTTCTGAACACAGATACAAGAGAACATCAGAAACCCTGTCTCAGGCTGGTCAGAAGGCTTCTGCTGCTTTTTCTACTGTTGGTTCAGTCATAACCAAGAAATTTGAGGATGTCAGGGAGGTTTCTTTACCTTTTCCCAAGTAATTGCATTTTTTATTTAAGTGGGTGGTCACTGCCATAAATGTCTGCTGTTGACATACCTAGTGCTTCTAAAAGCTGATCCGTCAGAGTCTTCAGCACCTGTTTTAGGGGAGGCCAGAGACTTGCTGCAGAATCTGCTTGTATGTCCTCACTGATGCTGAGGAGTTCTGTGGTGTGTATTTTACGTAGGTGAGAGAAGCAATGTGTGCTGCCACTTCCACTGCTGCTCTTACTTCTTTGGTGTGATTGCAGGTGGCACTGTCTGCCTGCCTCTGTAGGATACACATAGCACTGTCATTTCTGCTCTTTTTCTCAGCTTGTGGAATATTATATTTAATCAACTCATATCTTTCACTGTTTGTATTTTGTTGTTTGGCTCTTTTTTGTCGTTTTTGTTGTTTTTCCTTTTTGTTTGTTTGTTTGTTTTGTATGTCGATTCCTTCCAGATGTGTTTTATTTCTTTCTAAGCTGTTCTGCCTCCTAGAAATGGCTTGATTTTATTACATTTTTAAGAGACTATTGGCACGTTTTAATTCTTTACTATTGTTGGCATGCAACATATTTTGACTTTGTGCCAAATGACACAGCCCTTCATACACATTAGGTAAGTCTGCTAGTCATTTTTAGAACTATTAGCTGCTTGCAAAAATCCTGCTGGGAGCAATACAATCAGATGCTTAGCTTACAATTCCTTGATTGTATAATTCTTACTACTGGAACTTATACAATTTTTCATCTCCACAGGTAATTTGTTGTTAAACTTACTTTTCAATTATTGGGCGAATAAAAATTCACACGTTCTCACAGAATATTGCTGCTTTGGCAGCAGTGTGATAAAATCAGCCATTTTAAAGTGCTGCCATTAACCTCTTGCGTTTTGAACTCTAGTGAGAAAGCACTTTGAGTACAGCTGCACAGTTACATATTTTTCTTCAGATTTATCAGAACTTCCTTTCTCTCTTTAATGCTTACTCTGGCATTGTGCAGACTACAGGCATTTTCACATTCCTTTAGGTAAGGTGTGCACAAGAACTGCTTCTGAAACTAAGCATGTAGTCAGACTGTCTCCATTAAAGTTTTTAATTAAAGTTTTATTTGTAAAAAGTAATTTCTTCTTTTCTCTAGTGTTAGTAGAGTAAAACTGAAGCTCTTTTAATGTCAGGGAAAATGTTTCTTCGTGTTCACCTGGTAACTACCTCAGAACATGAAATCTTGAGTATGCATAATAATTAATTAGTCTCTCTTCCTTGTTAGAAAGTAGCCCACTAAAATGATTCTCCAAGGATTTTTATCAAGAGACAGAATAAGGTGTTGAGGTCAATGGCATGCAGGATTCCTCCTTTCTCTGCACAGTGTTTGTGCTGTGACAGAGTAGTGATTTTTCCCCTTTTTGTGTCTAATAAAATGACTGTTTAGCATTGTGATTCTAACTAAGTTACTAGAATCTAAATGCAAAATAGTTTATACATTCTTTGTTCATAATTTGTCCAGCGAAACAGTCCTTGAGTTGATTACTTTAGCAGTGCGAGTATTTTAGTTATTTCATCTACATTACCTCTGATCTAAGCAAATACTCAGAGTTTTCAGTAGTTAAAATTCCTGTGTAACTTCTGTCCATTGCCTCTCAGCCCGTCTATATACACCTGAGTCTTACTTAGTCTTTTCTACACTCCCCCACTAAGTAGCTAACGACAGCAGTAGGATCTATAAAGATGTTGGGATTTGGCTCCTAGAGTATTAACTGGGAGCTGTTGTCCCATGGGAGGAGATGGGCAGAGGCACAGGATGCTATGAGAACTCAGAAGTGAGCTCAGTCTTATCAGGTATAAGAACAGCAGCCAGTCTCAGTTGTGTCCTGTTTAGCATCAGTGAGACAGTGGGAACCTGGAAGACTTCTCTGATCTTTTGGGTGCAGATCTCACCTGCTCACTTAACAGGAGTCACTTTCTTACCTTAAGGCTATGGTGTTCCCCAATTAGTATTGGACTACTGCACTGGAGAAGGACAAGCACAGACTCAGGGCTGTCTTCTACCTCAGGAATACCTTAAGAGTGTCCCAATTACTCCAGTCAGTGGCTCTGTGGGTGTTGAGTATTCTTTATCAGAAACTGGGCCACATGGAGGGAATGCAACAGTATCAGAGAAGTGCACACTGTTGGTGTGCTTCTCAGGGAGAACCATGGTGATGGAAATGCAAGGTATTGTTATAAATTCAGGGGTAGCTGTGTTTAGAAAGCAAAACAAAAGTGTGAAGAATTAGTTCTGTTGAAGATCTTAGTTGCACTTGAAACAAAAGATTAAAATATTTAAGTTTTTTTGTTTTCCATGAGAAGCAAATTAATCTGGAATTCAGCCAGTGAATTCAGGTCTGAGGGTTATATGACTAGTCAAGGGCAAGTCTGAGCTTCAGAAAGGTGTAGATGCCTAAATTATTTCCTGGAAGTGAGAGCTGATGGGCCTGATACTTGAACTAATACTGATTTTGAAGGTGCATTTTTGTTCCTGAACTCTTACATTGGCTTCATTGTGGCTTCACTTTTCCTTGTATTGTTTTGGTTGAGGGACTTCTTAGCTATGGCGGTGTAATTTCTTTTGTGTTGGACTATTTCTACATATTCCATGCAGCAAACGTCACATACAGGTCTTTATTTGGGCACTGCAAAGTGATTTAATAGAGAGTTGCAAAAGGGAGTGAGGCAGCTCATGGAGCTGTGATCTTGGAAACTACTGAAATGGAGAGGGAGGGAGGACTGGTAGTGTAATGTCACTGTATTTTTTGCTTCCTTTTTGTATTTGTTTCCTCTGCTCTTTGTTATGATGAAAATGAACTCTGTTCCTTCTCAGGTTTCTCTTAATACCTTTATTCTCTTTATAAGAATTTGTTGAAATTTTGATGAGCTAACCTTTCTTCTGTAGGCAACATCAGTATTCTGGGCAAAACAATAGCAGTAACAAAAAGTAGCTTCTGAGCAGACATGAACTTTGCACTTGGCTCTTCTTACACTGTATCCCTGTAATGGAGCAAAGTCCATCTTTGCCTTGCTCTGAGATTGCAGAATAACTTTCTTTGCTTGCTTTAGAAGTCTGATTGATGATCATGGATTCCTAAATACCATAACTTTATCAGCATATCAGCTGGAAATTTAACTACTAAGGAAAGTAACTAGCTACTGTGTACGTTAAGCTGTGTTTTCTAAGCAGGGACTCTGGTGTACCTCCTTGTGCCTTTTCAAAATGTGAGGCAATGGAGTAGCTTTAAAAAATATAGTGTAGAGGATAAGAAAGGTTTAATGCAATATAAAATACATGGAAGACTGGAGAGCAGCTTACTGTGCCTTTTTTATTTTTTGTCTTTTTTAAGCTAGGGGTTTGCTTTTGAGCATTGCAAAGAAGGATTGTCTTTCAAACTGCCCAACTTGATGGCCTAGTTGAGTGCTTCAGTGTGGCATTCTGTCATTTGGGAAAAGAAATACAAGTTCTCTTCTTCATAAAGCTGTTCAAGGCTTAATTGTGCCTCTTTGCATTACCTGAAGAACATATGAGTTATGTTAAGAAAAAATCAACTGCATTTATCTAATTCAGCTCTTTTGTAAACCAGATCATTATGTGATAAAACTATGTAATATCTTACAGTGTCATTTTGCAAAACAGATACTGAGGATATATACACAAGTGTATTGTACAGCAGCAAGTAAATTCTTCATGAATGCATGAATAGTTCTTCTATTATATGATGTCTGAGATTAAACTAAACTTTTGTACACACCTGTTAAAAGATCTGCAATATACTATAGGTTGTTTTTCAGTGTGAGCAGTTTTGCAGTTTGTAAATATATGTATTTCATCCTCTTTAGCCTGAACTTCTTGCAGGGAGAAGCTTCTTGCAGCGTGAGGGCAATTGGCTGAGCATTGGCTGAAGCTAGTTATTGTTGCTGTAGCTCTATAATAAAACTTGTAGAAATCCACATCACAGTGAAGAATATAAATTACAGCCCAGAAGATAATCACCTTCTCTGTGTTCTGGAAAAGCCTGTGGAAGCCAGACCATTTATCAGAATGAAACACAGGAGAAATGGGGCTGGGGAAATGGATAAAACATAGCTGTACATGATGTGTCAGGAAAGCATCTGGCCTTGTGTATCTGATTCCCAGTATGCTGTAACTACAAAACAACCTTGTTGTGCATCTGCCTTAAGGGATCCCAACCTTAAGGGAACTTTTGAGTGTGTTGGTTTTTTTTGATACTGCAGTATTTTACTGATGAGGCCTCATAAGGAATCTTAAAATTTTTTCTGCAATAAACATAGAACATGTATCTTCCATTGATTGTGCTGAGATGCTAATTGAAAGTTTGGAGGTACATCTTATGAGAGAGTTGTTTTCCTTCCCTCCTCTCCTCCCTCAGCAACTGCCTGGAAAGTATTCTCTTGAAAGACATCATAAAGCCTAGAGAAATGTTGATGTTCCATATATAGTTATAAAAAAACTGAGATCATAACTTGTAATAATTCAAAGTTACTGTTGTGGCATTTGGTAAGAAATTTTTAATGTATAAGGCTTGTTTGTATCTGCAGTAAACAGGGGTTTTCTGTATGGAACTAAGATGCCAGGTGGTGTTGAGGCTGTTTGCTCCTTCATCTATATCCAGTTACCTTTTAGGATGTGTTTTCTTGCTAGACAAACAGTAACTGTATAGCAACACTGGCAGGCTATAGAAACCCTCCATGAAGTTCAGAGCACAGGACTAGGACTTTATCCCTGCTCCCAGCATAAACCTGACCTTGAATACTGACGTGACTGCTTTTGTTGGATAATGTTTATTGATAAATAGATAATTTGTATTGATGAGTGTGAAAACACTGAATTGAAATGGATGTAGAAATAATTCTTTCAGTAGGAAGATTAGTTGATTAAAAAGACTCTCAAGATTTTGCTACTTGCTGTTGCCAAAACTGCAAATGCAGCATGACTCCTGTTGCTTGAGAAACTTAAGGAGCAGTCAGACTGTTGCAGCTAAGCACAAGAAGTACTAACAAGCATGGCACTTGAATCTAAAAGAGAAAAATGTCGCTGCAGCTTTTGCTCTGATGTACTTGTATGTGTGTGTGCATGGCTAAGCAATTAGATAAAGCAAACCCAAGCAGTTACTCAGACTGTGGAAGACTGTTTGGCTGTTTAGCAAAGGTGATTTACAGCAGTCAGCTCTCTAAGCCAATTTCCTCTCAATGCAATACTTAAACTAACTTTCTGCTTTCTTTTCTCTTAATGCTGGCATTTAGTATTCGCTCCATACAACATTCAATTAGTATGCCTATTATGAGGTAATGTATGCATAATCCAGCTGTTTGGTTTATTTATTTTCATGTGTGGAATTAAGTCAGATTGAATTTAAGTCAACTGACATAGTTTTATAAAACACCAAAAACCCACCCAGCTTTGTAGTGGGTTTCCTGTACTAATATATAGGATAAAATTTGTTTCATTTCTGGTTAACAGAGGTGGTTATCAAACATCTGGAAAGTGATAGTTCTCTACTGTTTGGAAAACTGTAACAGCTTTTCCCTGTCTGTTAGACTGTAACACTGCTAAATGATTCTAAGTTTAAAAGGCAGTGGCTTGGCATATGTTTTTGAAAATGAAAGTTAGTAAAAAAACCACTGTGGTTTCACAGAAAGTCTTTTGGTGATCTGGATGCTTGTCTTTTCTCTCTGCTTACTTGGCACTGTGTCCCTCCATCTCCTGAGAGTCTGGTTTGATGCATGTGGCACTGTGTGCTCTCCCAGGAGAAAGAGTGCTGCTAAGTGTGGGTGACCTACACAAATGCCAAGCAAAGGAAGAAGGGAAGCAGTAGACTTATTTTAGAAAACACCCTTGTCTTCAATATTTATATAATACATTTTTGAGTAATCCTTAGTCCTGGTCCTGAAGGCAAACATTTTCCATCCTACATAAAGGCAGAAGAAGTGTATAAAGTGTTGCACAAATTTGCACATGGCAGTGACAGCCACTTGGAGCATTAAGCCACTTTTCTGACCCTAATTAATTATACACCAGCCCTCAGCACAGAAACTCTCAAGCTGTCCTGCTTTTTGTATGCAGAACTAACTATTTGTAATTACAGCTGCCTTTGGCACTTAAAGGCAAGGAGGAGTCTCACTTAAATTTAACATGTTGGCAGAAAATGCCACTGTGAACCATGTTTTATTTATTGAACATGTAGCAAAGAAACTGAACTAGTTTTCCTATAAAAAGTGAAAAAACTCTGATGAGCTCTCTTCAGCAATAATGTCTTAGGCTAACCAGAAGTGATGACTAAGATTTTCTGAACAAATGCTTTAAGCCAGAAACATGTTTGAAATCACTGGGAATTATAAGCTAAACCTAAAATACTTGCTACTTCTCCCTTTCATGTTGATATGAAGGATCCTATCACTGGACCTGGCAATGTTTAGTTGTCACAGATGAAAGTAAGCCTGCAACTGGAGTATGTTTGAATTTTAGTTTTGTAGTACTTGGGGGAATCCAGATGAAACTATTTTTAGGCTATCTTTAAAACAGGGAAAGAACCCCAAACAAATATCTTGTTGCTACTGGGAAAAAGCAGCTGTCTACTTGTTTTGTGATGTTTATAGGTTAACTAGATATGGTTTTAATTCTGCGGCTTTTTTCATTTTTGTAGAAATTCTCCGACTTTCAAATCCTTTGAGGAAAAAGTTGAAAACTTCAAGGTAAGAATTTCTAAAACACTTTGGTGATCGTGGAGTTATGGCTGTGGAGAAAAGACTCAAGTAGATTTTGGGCAGCCTATTTTTTAGTTACTGGTAAACTGTTTAAAAGGTGCTTAGATGAACATCTTTTTAAGTGCCCTGGAAATAGTTTCTCAGCCTAATTATTTGCAAATAAAATAACAAGCTGCCTGCACCTCATACAGGAGGATGCCTTAAGAACTAACAGCCAGCTAACCTGAACAAACAGTTAGTATTAGGTATCTTAAATAGTTAATACCTAATACTAGATATCCAGAATTGTCTAGGCTTTTATTTAATGCCTTTCTAAAGACTAGTATCCTACACAGGAGAATAGCATGGGATACATCTCTCATTTCTGACATAAAAGACAAAAGACCTTAATTTAAACTTTACTCCTAAAAGCTTCAAGTGCCAGAAACAACTATTTATAACTTACCTATGTAAAAACTCACTTTAAAAATAACTAATCTGTGTAATCAGAACCAGATTTGACTTCTCCTGGGCACACTGGGCTGGATGAGAAGCATTCAATTGATAGCAAGGGGAACTAGGCGTCTTGCAACTAACTGGCATTAAGACCCCTGCAGTCCCACAGAATCAATGCTGCAGAGGGAAGTGAAGAGGCAAACATGTTACCTGGAGAAAGTAAAATAGTTGCTCTGCTCCTCTAAAGATCTCAGGAATTGCTGTTGAAACGCAAAACTGTCAAAAGTTCTTTCTGGAGAAATAAAGTAGCGAGTTTTAACTCTGAATCTCCTGAAGACTTCATGGCTTGAAAGGCTGCGTACCTTTATCCATTTGTAACTGAGAGTGTGTCAACCTTTGGACTCTGGAATCAGCCCTGAATAAGGGCTGCTTCATGCATCTCAAAGTCAAAGGGAGACTGCTGTGTTAGTCTGCTGGTGAGTGTTTCCTGCCAGATAGGTACAGATTTGTTTTAGAGAATATTGTGGAGGTCTCCTAGACGTGGAAAAGCTGCTTTGTTAAAGAGAGTTATTAAACTCATGCAGTTGTACTGGTTTTGTGCAGTTAAGTATGTTTGGCATGTCAAGTAACTACTGTGCTTTGTTGGGGCTCTCTCTGTGTTCTAGTCTAAAGTTGGAGGAAGCAAACCTGCTGGGGGAGACTTTGGAGAAGTTCTCAACTCTGCTGCCAATGCCAGTGCCACAGAAACTATTGCAGAACAGACAGAGGAAGAGACCCACTGAGATTTCTGCCTCTGTCCTGCTACCCACTGCCAGATGCTGCAAGGAAAAACCAAGCACACTTGTAACATTCTCTGCGCTCTTTCCAGCAGATGTGCTTTTATTTAGCACGTAGTTATTTTATCTGATTAACTGATACCAAGCTTGTTTGTGGGTTCAAAATATTTTTGAAACTAAAATACATTGGTTTGGGTTTTGTGTGGGAAGGGGAATTTCTATGCCTTTCAAGCATTTAAGGGACTTACCTGTAATTTGAAGACAACCTTAAAATACAGCAATGAAAAAAAACTCTTTTGAGAAATTAATTATATTGTACAGATACTGTGGATACATAATTTCAATCTGTAACTACTGCTCACCTTAATCCTTATGAATCTACTGCTGCTGCCAAACTGAAGCTTACTACTTTGCTCCCTTGTGATTGTTTCAGTTGTGTGTTGCCTGCAAGGGACGCTGGACTAGGAGACTGGACAAGGAGGAAGGATCACTCCCAGCTAAAGAAAGGACTTCAGTTTCCGCAGGCTTTACACAAGTTATAGCAGGATCACACATGGGTAGGAATGTACTGTCTTTTGAGTGTGTTCCTGATACAGCAGGTGTGGATAGGTGACACAGAACATGTAAAACTTACCCATCTGTTTGTGCATTGCCCACCTTGGAAACTTCTGACCAACGCAGATGGAAGCAAGATGCCTCATAGTGCTGGTTTGGTTCAGTCACCGTAACATTTTCAGTCTTGTTTTTTGTGCAGGATGTCATTGCAGTAAGACAACACTCTTCTGAACATTTGACCAGTCACAAATAGATTCATCTTCATTCACATCTGGTGGTGTCACATTCATGCTAACAAAACATGGAATGGAAGAATGAACCTGACCCCAGAAGTCGTTTTTTTAGTCATCAAGAGAATTGCTCCTATAGCCCAATGTTGTTTCCCTTGTAGGCTGAACCTGAAAACATCTGCTACACCATCTTTCTCTTTTTTAAAACCTGTATTTAAGGCCTGTACCTCAAGCAGCACCCCTGTTCCTGGCCCCAGAAGTCTGTTTTGAGAGGTACACAGTGTCATCGCTCAGTGTAACTCTCCTAAAAGGTGTGTCCTCCCACATCTTGTTTTGTCTGCTGTACTCCTCAAATTTCTTATGTTTCATGTGTTTCTGCCACATGGTTAGAACATTTTATCACTGTGCTTAGAACGGGAAACAAGTTTTGCTACATTTGTGTGAAATCCGTGAAACTTCAACTGCCACAGGTGTCTGGAGGAAAAAAGTTGGCTCCTGACAGCCTTGCTAGCATGTCAGATGTAGAATGTGTGCTTAATTACATGTGAGAAGCTTAATAAAAGTGTATGTGAGGAATGTATTGTCCTGTGAACATGGAGGATAATGTAAATAAGTAAGGAAATTTTATTTCTAATTGGAATAGTCCTTTAAGTTTGGTTCTAAGCAGTACTGATACATACTACTGTACTGCCGGGAATCTGCGTGGCTAAGCTTGGCATTTCTAGAGAAGACTAAGCCTAGGCTGCCTTCTAGTGGCCTACATAAAATTACAAATCACAGAATTGTTAGGGTTGTAAGGGAGGGACCTCTGCAGTTCATTTAGTCCAAACTCCCTGTTGGGGCAGAGTCAACCTCTAGAGCAGGTTGCTCAGGAATGTGCCCAGGTGGGTTTTGAATGTTTCCAGAGAGTGAGAATCCATGACCTTCTCTGGCAGCCTGTTCTAGTGCTGTGCCACTACATAAAATTAAACTGCCCTGGTTACATCATGAAGTTCAGAAAACAGGTTGACATGTTTCCCCTTATCAAAGCTCTGACAGCTCCACCTTATCAAAGGAAAAGAGAATTGAATGGTATAGAGAGAATTGAGCTCTTCCTCTTTTGGGTCAGTACCGTGTAGGGCAGGTTCTTCTGGAACATCATCCTTATTGGATGCATCTTTTATTTATTTATGTTACTGACAAAGAGAAAGGTCATCGAGTCCAGAGTTGAGCGTTCTCTTTTCTGAAGGAAAGCTGGTTTTTTTAAGCCACATGGCAGTTCTTTTATTGTAACACATTGTTACGCTCCAGGAGCTTTTGCTGCATCTTCCTCTGCCCACACATTCCTTTTCTCGTGTGCAGGTGACTTTGGGGCTGCTGTGACCACTGAAGCTTTGCTTTCAGGGCTGGTGTGGTAATCACAGAATCAATTATGCTGGAAATACCTCTGAGAGCAGGGAGTCCAACCTATGACCAAACAGCACCTTGTCAACTAGACCATGGCACTAAGTGTGGCTCCTAAGGAAATGGCATAAGGTTGTGTCAGGGAATGTTCAGGTTGGATATTACAAGGTTTTTCACACAGAGGGTGTTTGGGCATTAGGACAGGCTCCCCAGANAGTGATGGCGGCGGCGCTGTGGGGCCGCGCGGCCCGGCAATGGCGGGTGCCGGTGCCCGCCGTCCGCAGGGGCAGCGGGGCCGCGCCGGGAGCCGCCGACAGTCCCCCAGAGCGAACGGAGCAGCGAACGGAGCAGCGCCCGGGCAGCGGGACAGCCGGCTCCGACCCCCGGCAGGTGAGGACGCGAGGGGATGGAGCCGGGGCAGCGTCCTCGGCCCTGGTGAGGCCGCATCCGGAGTGCTGTGTCCAGTTCTGGNAAAGGAAAAGAGAATTGAATGGTATAGAGAGAATTGAGCTCTTCCTCTTTTGGGTCAGTACCGTGTAGGGCAGGTTCTTCTGGAACATCATCCTTATTGGATGCATCTTTTATTTATTTATGTTACTGACAAAGAGAAAGGTCATCGAGTCCAGAGTTGAGCGTTCTCTTTTCTGAAGGAAAGCTGGTTTTTTTAAGCCACATGGCAGTTCTTTTATTGTAACACATTGTTACGCTCCAGGAGCTTTTGCTGCATCTTCCTCTGCCCACACATTCCTTTTCTCGTGTGCAGGTGACTTTGGGGCTGCTGTGACCACTGAAGCTTTGCTTTCAGGGCTGGTGTGGTAATCACAGAATCAATTATGCTGGAAATACCTCTGAGAGCAGGGAGTCCAACCTATGACCAAACAGCACCTTGTCAACTAGACCATGGCACTAAGTGTGGCTCCTAAGGAAATGGCATAAGGTTGTGTCAGGGAATGTTCAGGTTGGATATTACAAGGTTTTTCACACAGAGGGTGTTTGGGCATTAGGACAGGCTCCCCAGAGAAGCGGTCACAGCACCAAGCCTGGCAGAGTCCAAGAAGGGTTTGGACAATGCTCTCAGGCACATGGTGTGACTCTTGGGTATGTTCTGTGCAGAGCCAAGCGTTGAACTCAATGATCCCTGTGGGTGCCGTCCAACTGAGGTTATTCTACGAAGTGCCACGTCTCGTCCTTCTTTAAACACCTCCTGTGACTCCACCCCCTCCCTCGGCAGCACATTGCAATGTGTAATTACCTTTTCCGTGAAGAAATTCCCCCAGATGTCCAGCCCACCCCTTGCCTGGCGCAGCTTTAGCTCTGTCCCCGCCAATGCAGTCACTGGCGCCTGGNTGTGTCCAGTTCTGGTCTCCTCAGCACAAAAGAGACGAGGAGATGCTGGAGAGGGACTAGCGGAAGGCTAAAAAGATGAGGAGGGGTCTGGGGCATCTCTCTTAGAAGGGGAGGCTGCGGGAGCTGGGCCTGTTCAGTCTGGAGAAGACAAGACTGAGAGGGGGTCTCATCAGTACGCAGAAATACCTCACAGGCAGGTGCCAACAGGATGGTGCCAGATGTTTTCAGTGGTGCCTGCCGACAGGATAGGGAGCTATCGCCATAAACTGAAGTCCAAGAAGTTCCACCTCAACACGAGGAAGATTCTTTACACTGAGGGGGGCAGAGCACTGGAACAGGCTGCCCTGAGAGGTGGTAGAGTCTCCCTCTCTGGAGACATTCAAAACCCAGAAACCCACCTGGACACATTCCAGTGTCACCTGCTCTAGGTAACCCTGCCTTGGCAGGAGGGTTGGACTAAATGATGTCCAGAGGTCCTTTCCAACCCTAACAACTCTGATGCTCTCTTCTTACCACTTCACCCTGCATAATAAATGGCCTGCAGAAACGTGGACAGCTCGTATTTATGATAATCCTACAAAAATTTAATGCAGAAAGCATGCAAACAGTTTTGGTTGTGTAGAATCCAAGGTACTGCTGTGTGGGCAAAGCTGTTTTATGGCTTTTTACAGGCTGGCAGGGAGGATGTGGAAAATCTCTTAATGATTTTATTGGGTCAGATCAAAGACCTGTTAAACCAGTATTCCAGAGACTTTTAGTGGAAATATAAAGGCTTTTATGAGTGAAACACCTGTAGAATTGTATGTGTGTGAAGCTAGCATAAGAAACATCAGGACAAGGGTTGAAAGGATGCTGCATATTATTGTGAAAGTCCTCAGTTGTCTGGAGGGCTGTCCTTGGCTGTAAAATTAGGATGGTGTGCTTGGCAAAGCCTGAACTCTGGTAAGCTGCAGTACAAGTGATTCGTCAGGTGCAGAATCTGCTCTTGAAGGGTACCAGGAGGGTTACAGGGTTGTGTCCCAATATCCTGTGTGCCATTTGTTTTCCTGTACTCCATCATGACTCAGTCATGGAGAGAGACAGATAGTGAGCAGCAGTCTGATATTTATTGAGGCTGCAGTAAGTAGAATTCTGGAGCAAAGGACCACCCCATCAACATGTTGACTCCTGAAGGGTGTAAAAGGTTTGTCCAAAACTTAGTTCACCATTGGCAAACAGGAATTATGTTAGAGGTGTGGTGAGACCTTGACAGCTGGCAACCTTTGTCCTTGGTCTTGTTCCCAAATGGGTTTTCTCCAGATGCTTGTTGGGAGTCTGGGGGTATGGGAATGTGAGTGAATGTAACTTGGGAAAGAGGGAGTGGTAAAATGAATGTAGAGATTCTGTGAATAACCATCACTTTCTCTAGCAGTGCTTTGAGTTTGTCATGCTGGTTTTTCCCACAGATTGTGACAGTGCCTATTAGCAGGCAGTAGGGAAACAGAAAAAAAGCTGTGTGTGTGTACTGACATATTCCAGAATATCTCTTCCAAACTGAAAACCCCTGACCTTTGCTTATTCCTAAGGTGGAAGTGATGCCAGGCTGGTGTTATCCTTGACAATCATCTTTTTGTAACTTTTTTCAGTTCCGTTTGACCACACCTGTATCTGAGATTACTTGAAATGTGCTCAGTAGGATATGGAGGTTTAAGGCTGTGAATTGTTTGGTACCGCAGATGTAGAACTGGAAATGCCTGTCACTGAATCCAAGACCTGGTATCCCAAATTGCTGCATAATCTATAATATTTTGTATTCCACTGAAAGTCCCCACCAGCAAGGCTGGCTGAGCAAGTATCAAAGCTTTGCCTAACCCAGGGGCTCAGGTGGTGTCCATGGGGATGTCCGCAGAAGAGCTTAGGAACAGAATCACTTAATGTAGCTGTAGCTACTTAGGGGATTTGGGGTTTTAAATTTTTACCCTTTTTGTTTTTCTGTTGAAGTGAGTAGCTAGAAACATTTTTTATCAACATAATCTCTTTCTATCTGTAAATGAATTGTTATCAAGCCTTTAAGGCTTCTTAACTAACTCAAATGTTACATTGTATTCACAACATCCTTTTCAAGTGGAATTCCATACACAAACACAAATTATGCATTACTAGAAATCAAACTAGGGTTTTAACATTAATATCTGGACCACAGCTCTGAATTTCTGTACACTTTGCTGAGCTACTTTTTCACTTGAACCAGAGGAAGGAAAATAGCTTGCTTTGCAGTGCCTAGTGATGTTCAAAGCATAATAATGAGATAAAGATGATCATGAGTCTACTTTCATGCTTCTCTTAGCCCAGGAACTGCTCAGTGAATCTGAGTGTGATTAATGTTTATTCACTGATTGCTCTTTGAGGAGTTTACTGAAGATGGAGTGGGTTTTGCTGAGAATGGAAGGTGGCATGAAACAAGAGGGAAATGAAAGGGATCTGACTGCAGTGTAATCTGTTCATTTTGTGTAGTTATCTTGAAATCCCATTATCACCACTTTTAGCTGATATTTGATTGCTAGAAAGTAGGATATTTGGTAAATTAACTTTCCACAGCTGGGAGCAACCCTGATGCTACTTAGGTAACGCTGGGTAATACTTATGGTCGGATGCACTGGATGCTGATGGAAAAGCACAAATATTTAGAAGATCTTTTGATAAGATCCTTCTAAGAGGAGTACGCACTTCCCTCAGGACAGGGTGTGGTGTCTCTAGCTGCTGTCCCTTCCTGGGGTCTCAGCAGCTGCAGGATCTGCTCTTTGAAGCAGGAGGAATGTGATCTTGCTCATACCTTGCCCTTACCTGAGCTACAGTCAGAGGAAAACTTGTGTTCCTTATCTCAGCTGACAAATGCTGCCTGTCTTTTGCTGTGCTTCTTCCTGTAAGAGCCAGAGGTGCTGTTGGGATTGTTTGTGTTTCTCTTTCTTTTGGGGAGAGGCTTGGTAATGTTCCTGTATGGGTTTCCTGTGTCAGCTATTCCTTAATTTTTGAAACTGGATGGACTGGCTAATATTTGGTTGGCAGTGGCTTAGTTTAGGCAGATATAAGTAAACTTGATAAATGGGCATGTTGACACGTGCTTGTCTTCAGATGATTCAAAAAGCATGGTGATATTTTTCCTAGGTAGCTCTTTTAAGTTTTTTTGCAGCAATGTGTGCTCCTGACCTTATCTCAGAGCTGCCTGGTGGTGTCTCTGCTGTGTTGGTAATTTTTTAGGGGTTGAGGTTTGTGTTTTAGCCTTCACCTTCAGTTTACAGTTCTGTTATTATCCTTTTGTAAAAAGTGGAACTTACAGACGAGGCACTTAAGTGTTGATTAAAATTGTTGAAAAGGCAGCAGCTTGGTAAGCCAAATATCCTGATAAACCCACATATTTGTGTGGGTATTTTGATATTTGTGTACAGCAGGCAACT
The DNA here is from genome assembly GCA_013398995.1 of Alaudala cheleensis. NCBI lineage: Eukaryota > Metazoa > Chordata > Aves > Passeriformes > Alaudidae > Alaudala > Alaudala cheleensis. Next base: position 5,384 of record VWYE01021126.1, on the reverse strand, counting down.
CACTTCTTGCTGCATTTCCCTTCTGCATTTTTATATTTAAGTTTTGCATTATAAACAACAAAGAAAAAAAGACAGGTTTAAAGTTCTTTTTTTCTCTATGGAATTGCTTAAGGGAATCTTTTAGTAGGACCAAATGCTTTAAGTGTTACCTTCATTAATGGGTTAAAGCTGCTTGCCTGGTAAAATAGGAAACCTTGTCTTTAGGAAGGATGAGATGATTTTTGATACAGGTGGAGGAATGGTTTTTGAGCTGTATTGTTAGCTCAGTTACCAAAGTTTGAAGAAAATGTAAGAATAAAGTCGCTAATTAAGAATAAATGCACATTTTTTTCTTCACTGTGAACTGAGTAGTCTAAAAATATTTCAGATATGAGTGGTGAAGGAGGGCTCTGCACCCCTGGCTGGGCCAGGCTGCTCTGGGGCTGGGTAAACATCCCCGCCCGGCACAGCAGAGGGCGCCGCTTGACTCCAGATGTCGCAGCAAAAGCAGCACATTTGAGGAATATCCTGTTTAATTCCTTGAATACCGTGTTTGAAGGGAAAGCATCTACAAAGAAGAAACGTAACAGATTTAGTCTGAAGTTCAGATAGAAGGAATTGGATCGGTATCAGTACATTATAATATCTAATTACTGAAAGAGAGAGATTAGAAATTATTCCTCCAGGCACATACATGTTTTAAAATTAACTTAGCCACGGGTTCTTTGCTGAAGGGATTAGTAAATTTCAGGAAGGCGTCTGTGTATTTAAATGTCACTATTTAAAAAATAAAATATCAGTATTCATTAAGAAAGAAAATGAAAACATTTTCATAGGTCTTATAAAGAGCTGTTTTATCTGTTTATGTTTTAGGGGAGAAATTAAAAACTAAAACACAAAAGTGATAATTTAAAAGGAATGTATTGCATTTCTGAAAGCTACATGGGTATATTTATAAAAAATAGTAGTTTTCTTGCTTGTGCCATATCTGGGCATCCTCGGGTTAAAATAATATATGATACTGGATGTTTTGAAATCAAATAGTAAAAAATATTTAGAATTAATTTCATCTAATACTTGATGGGAAATATTTCTCTCAATCTGTCTTGCCACCTAAGTTAGCATTTGGAAGGTGATTTTTCTGAAGTGGAAGTTATCTGAGAGCAAAAATGCTGATTAATATTTAGTGCAATTTTCACTTGTAATTTTCACAGTGTAATATTTCTTAGTATGCCCATAATCTTTGTGTGACTGGAGTGCTTTGCTAGTGCTAATAAAGGACTAATAAACAGCATTCTTTGTTTGATTACAAATATAACAGCATTCTATAAAACCTATATGCCAAGCACAGAGGTCAGTGTTTTAGGTGGATTATGTTCTGGCCAGCATTCAAGTGCTGGAAACTGCTGACTGAGAGAGGAACTTGGCAGTTGTGGGGTTTGTGGGATCTGGAATGACTAGTCTTCACCTGGAAGTTTGTCTCAATTTGCTTTTGCCAGATTGTAATTCAGTGTGTGAGAAACTATGTGTGCTCAGACTAGGCTTTGAACATGTCCTGGTGCTGTCAGGTTCCTGCTAAGTAAGGACTGTGCCGCAGCCTTCTCAGCTGGATCTGCTTAAATGCTGCTTTGTATTAAAGTAGGAATGAACCTGTTTGTCCTTCTTTTGACCTCTGTGGAGGAGCAGTTCTGTCTTGTGAGTGCTCTGGCTGAGGTACCAAAACTTGTCTGTTCTGACCTGGGTTTGTCCCATCTGAAGGCACAGCTGGGTCTGTCAGGTGACCTGCTTTGCATGTGACACAAGTGGTTGCATGACAGGATTTTGTAAAACTCACACAGTGTTGGAGCAACACACTCTGAAAGGGAGTAGACAGAACTTCTGATGTTGGACAGCAGAGGAATGATGCATGCTGCCCCTTTGGAGGGCTTAATTATGGTACAATAACACTGTCACTGTTGCCTCTCACAGCCGTGTACTCAGGGACACAAATCCATGTGGGAAGGCCCTGGGTCCTTTGTCCTTGGTTGACTTGAGGAAGATGAAGGTCACAGCTCTGGAGGAATTTTCTCCGGAACTTTCTCCTTCAGATAGCTCTGGGTTGGTGAGTGGTTGCTTTGGCATTGCTGGAGGTCCATGAGTAGTAGGTGGTAAGCCTTTGATGACTGGCTGTCAGAGTGAAATCCCCAAAATGAAACTGTCTTGGGACTGCCGGTATCATGGAGAAAAGGAAGTGCATGTCAGCTGCCTAGGCTTGATAGACTGCATGTCAGATATCTGGAAGAAGGTGCATGGAACCATAATGTGACAGTTAAATAGGAATTGAAATCCTTTCTAGTGGTTACTATTATCAACAGGATATTTACATCCTCTGTTGCTGTGGGAGATCCCAGTTATTCTCCTATTCTGTCTATTGAAACAGCATTCTGTCCCCCAGGAACCTGGTAAAAAAAGAGTACATGGAAGAGCAGGGTAGTGATAAATGGAGAAAGGCAGATACTGGGCTCCAAACACCATGGGCTGTTCTCAGGACTGTGTGTGCTCATCTGGTTAGATTTTCTTTTTGACATAATCCATTGGAATAGGTTCACCTACTTTCTGTGATTTAGATGCTAATATTCTATTTGTTTGCTATAAAGTTATCCTTGAAAGGAATATGTAGATAAATGCTTCATGTTTTAAATTCTATGAAGAAGTTATTTAATTTTGAGAAAAATAAGCTGTTTTATTGTGACCAAATTCTGTGCTATTTTGTGTTGTGAAATAAAGTCATAGCTCAGCGTTGTTTCATAAATGATCCACCTGGCTAGTCAACAGCATATTTTCAAAGCTGCATTTGAAATTCTTTATGAAAGTCTCGTTTTGCAGTTTCTTTGCTGTGTATCCAGTCAAAATGTGAAGATAAATGGAAAACCATCCTTTTACTATAAACACAAAGAAGCTGGTATTAAGTCAACCAGCGCAGCAGATTGTACATTTATAAGACTTGTTGGGTAAGCCTTGGTGGTTTGGGTAGCATTATAGTGTGTTAGCAATATGACTTCCTCATTTTAAATGGGCAGCTGATTGATGAAAAAGGATCTAGAAGCAGCAGATGATTAATTTTTGTGATACAGCTGTGCTGACCTTCCCCTCCCCAGATGTCCTCTAATGTTTTGTGCTATTTCTCCTAAGCACATGCTCAGTTACATAAAGTCACAGGAAAAAAAAAAATGTTTTAAAATTTTACTCACATGTGTCACTGTGTATAATACCAAAACAGGCAGACTCAAACACATAGTGTAAGACTTTGCCTCTTCTGATTATGGGCAGGGATAGCCATAATTGACTAAAAAAAAATCACCTTTGCATTATTCTGATAGTACAATATTTGTTGTAGGACATATGAGATCAGTCTGTTAATTGAAAAAAATTGACATTTGTTTTGTGAACAGTATTGCTACACTTGAGTTAGTAGCGTGTAATAAGGCACTGGAAAGTTAAATATGTTTACAAAGTATTCTGAATAATTATGCTCTTTCATGAGCTGAAGAACAGTTTGTATACTGCATCTCAATGATAAAGTTAAGAAATAACCCTTCTTCAAATGGAAAAAAGCTGCAAATAGCTTTAACAATGGAGATTTCTAGACAACAGAGAAGTTTTGCTACTAAAAGTACAGTTGAGGAAAACTTGTTGAATATTAGGCGCAGAACCCAAATCCATTCCTGTGATTTCTTTTTCTTTTGAGATCTACATGATCCTTCTTGAAAAGTGTAATTATGAGAGACAAAGGTGGTTTTCACCATGGTATTTTACTGGTTTAGCACTACATGTATTTGGTTAATTGTTATTTGCATCTCTTTTTAAAATTTGCCTAGTTCACAATATAACATTATTCATTGTTATGAGGGCATATAATAATATACATTCAAGCATATCATGTGTTCTCTGCACAGCTGAGATATTTTTAATTAGAAGTTGTTCTGTATGCAAAAATTATACTAGATTTGGAATATGCCATATTCATCAGTCAGCGTTGCAGACAGTACCAAAATACGGAGCTTGATGGAAGGTTGTTAATGAACATAAGTTTATATCAGGTAGTGTATGATGAAACTTTCATTGTTTTTAAAATTGAAGTGTAATCCTTTCCTAATCTGCAGTCAAAATATGATTTTAAATACTTTTTTAAAACACACAATTTCACTATGGGAAGTTGGCTTAACATTTGTGTCTGTAGCCAAGCAAAATCTTCCAGTGCTCTTTGCCAAGTAGGACAACCCGTATAACTTCCCATAACTGTGTTTGCTTCCCTTTGGACAATGGTACTAAATATGAATAATCCTGTTCTTGGTAAAACTGAAGTTCAGTACTTTCCATATTTTTTCTTTTTAGGATGAGAGATTTTGGTAACCAGAAACTGTAACTTGGACAAAATGATGATACTCTTCCATGAAAATAATTTATTCCTGCATTACATGAATTTTAAAGTACCCCTGTAGATATTTTTGTACAGTAGCCTCTTTCTTAATTAGTTACAGTTCTTCCTAGGTGGAAGTCAGTGAAGCAGTACAGTTCTTATATTTCTTCTTCAGGAGTTGTGTGCCAGAGGGTTTTATGACTTGTATGGTATTTCTTTTGTTGAAAGTATAATGTGTGCTTATGCAACTCAAGCTTAGACCACTGATTTTTAGGCTGGAGACGATCAGTGGGGCCATCTATGCTGACTTTGACTGACATAAGGCACTGAATTTCAGCCAGAGACTCTTGTATTTACTCCAGCAAGTGTCTTTCAGGTAAATTTGTAGACTTGAAAATTGATAAATCCCCTTTGCTCTCGTGAGACCCCACCTGGAGTACTCTGTCCAGTTATGGGTCCCCAGTATATGACAGATGGAGCAAGTCAAGAGGAGTCCACAAAAGTGATCATGGCCGCAGCACTGCTCCTGTGAGGAAGACAGACTGCGAGAGTTGGGATTCTTCAGCCTGTAGAAGAGAAGGCTCTGGGAAGAAAAGGCTTCCTGTGTACTTTCAACATAAAGTAAAAAGTCTCTTTCAGTCTTTATTAGTAGGGCCTGTAGTGGTGGGGGCAGTGGTTTTAAACTGGAAGAGGGTGGATCTAGGTTGGACAAAAGAATGGTAGGGGTGGTGAGGCACTGGAATAGGAAGCTGTGGGTGCCCCATCCTCGGAAGTGTTCAAGGCCAAGTTGGATGGGGCTCTGAGCAACTGGGTCCAGTGGCAGATGTCCCTGCCCATGGCAGGGGGCATTTGGACTAGGTGACCTTTAAGGTCCTTTCCAGCCCAAATCTTTCTGTGAAAATGTGTCAATTATAATAAGTGTATGTAAAAAGCAACATCCAAGCTTCCATTCCAGTGTTACTTTTGGTGTTTTCAGCCTGTCCTGATGTTTGTATCCCCAATCGTC
>VWYE01021125.1:0-17413 GCA_013398995.1 Alaudala cheleensis | reverse complement strand
GCTTTTTACATCAGGTTTGGGAAGGTAAAATCTGTAACAACAACACAAAACCCCAACCACAAACCATGCCCCTCCACAAAAGACCCCATGACCCAGAGAACTACAGTTTTCTTCAAAAGGGAGTAAAAGCCCTTTCTAGTTCTGAACATGACAGAATTTTTCATTTTCAAATGACTATGCAAGAAGTAATTAAGTCATCTTTACAGACTGCTTTTGAAGAAAAACTATATATAGTTTCTCAATCCTGTTTCTCAGTGAAGAATTGCAAAGCATACTCAGGCAAAAAAGGTTTCTGGGCTTCAGCACAGCACTATTTTTACAGCAAATTGATCATATGAAAATGAATGCAATGCAATACCACTGATATTTATGGAGTACAAAAGGTGAGAACCTCTGATGCTCACACCTGTGAAGCCTGCTTTTTGCCGACACCCCACAGCAGAAGATACTTTTGCCACGTGACTGCACCATGAAAGAACCAGACCTGCTTGTGGCAAGCAGTTTATATGGATATCAGGTTCCCTGCTGCTTCCCAGTATTTTTATAGCTTACATCACCAAGCTGTAGCATGGCAAGCTTGCTTCAGTGGGTTTCAGTGGCTGCCACTGCTCAGCCTGCCGTGCTGTTGTGTTAGGAGTCAGCTAGATGGTGCTCACGGGGTGGCAGCTGATGCGCAAAGTTAGTGCTGGGATTTCGCTCCGGGCCTCTTCCCCCGCCTCTGGCATCCCACACAATCTAAGCACGCTGTCACAAATGAAAAAGCAGGACCCGGAGGAACGGGATGGAGGAGGGAGGTGAGAGTAAACTGCATCTCGGATGCTGTGTGAGCACAGATCCTTACGCAACCGCGCTGGCTNTATAGCTTACATCACCAAGCTGTAGCATGGCAAGCTTGCTTCAGTGGGTTTCAGTGGCTGCCACTGCTCAGCCTGCCGTGCTGTTGTGTTAGGAGTCAGCTAGATGGTGCTCACGGGGTGGCAGCTGATGCGCAAAGTTAGTGCTGGGATTTCGCTCCGGGCCTCTTCCCCCGCCTCTGGCATCCCACACAATCTAAGCACGCTGTCACAAATGAAAAAGCAGGACCCGGAGGAACGGGATGGAGGAGGGAGGTGAGAGTAAACTGCATCTCGGATGCTGTGTGAGCACAGATCCTTACGCAACCGCGCTGGCTTTCGAGGGCTGGGTTGAAAGGGAGAAACAGGCTGAGTCTGTATGTATGAGCCAGCTCATTTACTCCTACCTGGCAGCCTGAAAAGAGCACAGCACTGACAATTTGGGAAGGAACCACATTGTTGGAGAGACGTGACAATTTGGAGGTTGTTTTTCCTCTGACAAATAGCAATCCTAGCTGTAAGATTCATCGTGTTCAGATGGAGTGTGTATTTATGGGTGTTTGAAGTTAGAATTAATTAGTAGCTTTTAGCAGCCTGTGAAGTTGCCTAGTTTTTTTGGATTAATTGCAGAAAGTGATGTAAAGACGTGCTGTACTAACTCCCAGTAAATATGAAAAGTGCACGGGAATGCTTTAGTGTGGACATATTGTTCAGATCCATTGAGTGACAGAATACTTATAAATTGTTAAATCTGACTATTCCACTTGGCCCCTTGGGCTGAAAGTTTGTATGAAAATTTCATTTCAAAATGACAAGCCTATATATGCACAGGAATGGTTTTCTAAATAAAACCCTAGATCATTTTTTATTCATCTTATGTCTAAAATGCCCAGAGGCATATCTCCATAAAATTTTTAAACTTTAAACAAAAGCTCCTTTTGAGTTGCAGGAAAACAAAACATTCTGAAAGCAACAGTTTATATTATTTATTGTGATATTTACTTAGCAAGAGGAGCTGATGAGTTAATTCTCAGTGGAAGCACTGAATTACTTTAGGAACAGAAGCCCAATTAATTAAGGATCATTTCCTATTGATTTCACTGTACTACAGTCCAGACTCAGAGTACCTGCTACACTCCTATACAAGATAAACGTAATAAATAATAATATACTTACACCAGTTACTGCTGTCCTGGTGACTTGTAATTTTCAGAGAGGAAACACTTCTAAGTCTTTTATGTGAACATAGTAAAAGCCAAAATGTCTCCTGAAAGACAGAGGACAGGAAAACACAGCAGAGGTACTGTGTACGCTCCGGATAAAAGACAATAGTCAAATGAAGAGACAGGTTTAAAAAGTAGACAAAAGTGGAAGTACATACATTTGTATTGGGATTATCAATAGGAAAATGACAACTTTAGTGCCTAAAGCTGGGAATTTTTTAGTGTGCAAAACATGAATGCATTTGGGACACACACACTCTTGCCAGACTTTAAGCTCAGATTCACCTCACAACTTCATTATGAGCAGAAATCAAGCCCTGGAAATGTCAGTCTTTAACCACCATTATCAGCCTGCTGCATGGCCATGAAGAACCAGGGCAAAGGTTTTCTCTCTAGGTGTGTGTCCTGGTTCTAGGCAAGACAGAGTTAACTTTTGCAGCAGCTAGGAGGGACACGGCCAGGACCCTGTGGCTATTCCATACCACCTCAGCCATGGCAGGGGGAGGGAGGGTGGTGATGTTTCCCTGGTTTTCCATGTGTGCAGTGGTGTAGAGCCAGATTCCATGTGGTGAGCAATCACCTGTGGATGGTTTGTCTGTCTGGTACACTCTGTTACTTGCATTGTTGTTGTTACTGCTTACTTTCTCATCTCATTGCTGTTGCCAGAGAATTGTTCTTGTCTCAACACGTGATCTTTGCCCTTTTGTAGCCCCAATTCTCCTCTCCATCCTGTCTCAGGGAAAGGCTGGTTGGAAGTGAGTGGGCAGCACATGGTCTGGAGTGTTTCAGTAGGAACACTAAACTGGGAAATACCATCCTTAAACCACAAGAGTGAGCTTATCCATCCTGGAGACAGGCTGGAGTCCCATGTGCCCCCACTGTCAATAGCCTTTCCACCCAAAACAAAACAGTGAGTTCCATTATCCTAGCTCTTATAATAACATAACAAAATTTGGTATAAAGTTTTGGCTCAGTTCACAGGCAAGTTGTGCTGCAAGATTACTAAAGAGAGACAGATACATTGGAGTCAGTTTGGAAAATTTAGCAAACATTACATGAGTTACCAGAACCCTCTATGAAAAAATTCAGAAAGTTCAGCATTCTTTTGGTACAACCATATGCANGAGTGTTTCAGTAGGAACACTAAACTGGGAAATACCATCCTTAAACCACAAGAGTGAGCTTATCCATCCTGGAGACAGGCTGGAGTCCCATGTGCCCCCACTGTCAATAGCCTTTCCACCCAAAACAAAACAGTGAGTTCCATTATCCTAGCTCTTATAATAACATAACAAAATTTGGTATAAAGTTTTGGCTCAGTTCACAGGCAAGTTGTGCTGCAAGATTACTAAAGAGAGACAGATACATTGGAGTCAGTTTGGAAAATTTAGCAAACATTACATGAGTTACCAGAACCCTCTATGAAAAAATTCAGAAAGTTCAGCATTCTTTTGGTACAACCATATGCATTTTCAAACAGTTTACATAAAATAATGTTCTTTGAGGGACAGATACAAAAACAAGTTGTCTGGCTACCATTTTCAGAAGTGCTTTTGTGCGTTCGACACCTGGAGCTGCCCTACCTCTGCTTCCTCTCACAGCTAAACTTTGTCTCATCNTTGGCTCAGTTCACAGGCAAGTTGTGCTGCAAGATTACTAAAGAGAGACAGATACATTGGAGTCAGTTTGGAAAATTTAGCAAACATTACATGAGTTACCAGAACCCTCTATGAAAAAATTCAGAAAGTTCAGCATTCTTTTGGTACAACCATATGCATTTTCAAACAGTTTACATAAAATAATGTTCTTTGAGGGACAGATACAAAAACAAGTTGTCTGGCTACCATTTTCAGAAGTGCTTTTGTGCGTTCGACACCTGGAGCTGCCCTACCTCTGCTTCCTCTCACAGCTAAACTTTGTCTCATCCTGCTACCTCTCTCCACTCCCTGACTGCTTCCTGCCCCAAAGCCCATACAGCAGTATCAAGTGACCTAGCTTTTGTGTTTGTACTACTAATACTAAAAAGACCATTGGGCCATAAAGGTTCGATTTTTGCTAGAGGTTGTCATGTTAACTGATAATTACTGTCTTGGGCAGCAACTTCTCTTTCAGCTCCCACTGCCTACACGGCCTGGCACTTTTTTTTCACTCAGCCTTAAGAAATGAAAATAAGCACACCCATGAAGTTCAGCCACATTCATACCTCATGACGTCCATCAATATTGTACGGAACAGCAAAACCACAGGAAATAAAATACTCACCTTTACTTAAACAGTAGGACTGAGCAAGTCACTTGAGTTGAGGTCCAAACAAGGCTCATGAAAAATAATGCATAAAGGTATCAACTCTTAAAAGATCTCTAAGCATATTTATTGGTTAAAGGAGAAGGTGAAATTGTATCTTGCAGTTATGGCAAGGAGAAAAGGAAGCTGGGAGCAGTGCTGTGGCCAGCATACACACAGAACAGGAGAGTGCAGAGTGCCTAAAACCAGTGCACTGACTCACCAGGGGAGCATCCTCCAAGACCTTGACTTGAGGTCAGGCTCCTCAAGAGGCAGCAGATGAATCAGCAAAGCTCCTGGATCTTCATGAACAGGCATCAGGACTCCCAGGCAGGGCTGCGGGGAGTGGGGCTGGCAGTAACAGCATTCTTTGAAAGCCTTTAGAAAGCTGAAAAAGGAGAGAAAAAGGAAGGTCTCAGAGCCTTTGATTTCTGCCCATTAAGCTCAGCCTCTTTGAACTTCAATTCAGCAGGAGGACATGAGTTAACCACAGAAAATAAAGCCTTTACCTTTTTTCTGCTGGTTACATTTTGGGTTTGCTTAGACAGCAGATGGACTTGAATGAGTCAGGCCATTTTTTGGCCTCAGGAACAAAAGGACTCAAGGAAGTGATCAAATCCAGTTTAAAAAAGAAGAAGAGCATTTTAAAATTCTAACAAATTATTTAAAATTAGATGTTACGTGAAAATGATTATTCCAGATCTGAGAACATGTGTACTAAATGTGAACAGGAGATAGAAGGAGCTGTGTTATCCGGTCTGGAGAAGTGAAAGCTGAAGGGAACCAAATTTGCCTTCAGCTACCTTTAGAGGTTGTAGATAAGGGAGCCAAATTTCTCTGCTGAGAGAATGAGCAGTAATGACTGCAGTGGAGCAAAGGATGCAAAGAAAGACATTCATCACTATGAAGCTGGTCCACCACTGAAGCAAGCTCCCCGAGAGGCTGGATGAGCTCTGTCCTTGAAGATTCNAAGTACATTTTCTAATGCCCTGGTTAGGAGGGCATAGGGTACTTGACCTCCAGGGTATACACCACAGGCCTAGGAACAACTAGACTCAAGGTCACAGACTGCTGCAGTTTATTTTTTTGTTGCTGTTGTTTTTCTTTCCTGCTGGCAATAAATAAAAGCCCCAAAAGATATAATTTTGTATGGACACAGCAGGCACTCACTCCATTGAAAGCAAGGCTGGAACCTTACCCACTGACACGCAATTATTGAACTCCCTTCATGCCCCCCATGCACCAGCTGCACAGCACAGAGGGAGCACAGCATCAATATGAAAATGCTCTGATGTGCAGGTGGCCATGCCTGGAACAAGGGAAAGGATCCGAGGATAAGTATTAGTGCAGGAGGTGAAGTGTGCACAGCGAGTGCTGACTGCTTGCTGGGGTGACCCACCAGCAAAAAAATCTGTGACTAGGGCAGCACCCTCCCTTCCATCCAGCTCATTCTGCAGTGCATGCAAACACAAACAGCATGGGTGTAAAGTCCAGGTCAGGAAAGCAAGTAAAAGGGGGAGAACAAAAAAAAAACCAAACCCAAAACATAAAAAGTCAGCTTCTGCACAGTGTAAACTCACAATGATGATTATTTTTATCACTATTACCTTGTTAGCTGTGTTAATAGACAAAGTAAACAAACACAACAATCACAACAGTGTATAAATTCAATGCACAAACAGCAACTACTCAAGGTTGCTTAATAATTCATTTTAGTCAGTTTCAGAGTAACTTCTAACAGAAATAAATAACAAAACACCATGAAAAAAATTCTAAAACCCAAAACACCACTGTGTGTGCTGTGAACTCTTGTTCCTGTGGAGTCTTTAATGTTTTGGAACATGATATGCAACAGACACAGTAATTTATAAGGTTTTCCATACTTTTGTTTTGTTTTACATGCGTTCCTGTCCAACTGAATTTTTGTCAAAGCAAGTTCAAGTTTTTTTAAGCAAAGAATCCTCTTGGTAGCAAAAAGAGGACAATGTGACTGCAGAGAAGTTGCCATCTGCAAGGCAGACCACAGCCAGGGCACATCCAATCTGCTGGGCCTGCATGCCTGCTGAGATGGGACACTGGAATGGGCACTTCAGACCCTGGGCATGGGAAACCTCTCTGCAAGTTCCACCTGCACTTCACCATATTTATGGGCAAAGCCAGTACATTCACACAAGAGCCTGCTCACCTCAGACCTCACCTGTGATAGTACTGGGCATACAAATGCCCCCAAAATTTCTTTGCCTTTTCAAATTTATACAATTGTCCATGCCTTGGTAAAGAAGGTAAGGACATGAGTTAGGAAAGTCTGATGTATGTTTTTCTTGAATACTCATCACAACTACACCTTTCATCCTCATGGCAAATCATGTTATAGTCAGGGTCTGGAAATTTTGATGAAAAAAAAGACACAAATTTTATATCACTTAAAATTGTTTCAACCTTTCCAACAGTACCTTCTGAGTGCAAAGCAGCTGCACAGCATCACATAATTTATGTGGTGGTGTATTCTATCCAGTGGTGCTTGTTCAGAAGAAGCATAGATTACTACACAAAGACAAGGCGAAATAAATAAGAAATGAAAGGAAAAATAATAATAGTGTGAGGTGTTGGTTTTCTTATCCCTGAGAGTTCAATTTAGGCACAGTGGTTATTGATTTAATTTCACAGCACAGGCCCAGATTGACAAAGGATAGCATAGTGTAATATACACATTGCAAAGGAAATTATGGAAAAATAAGGAAGTGGTTTTCTTAAACTAAATTTATTTTGTTACTATATCATTCCTCACATTGATACTTTTTATTTATTAACAAATTGTCAAACATACTTTTATAAGAGGGAAGAAAAGAAAAAAACCTGAAATTTTAACACTGTGAATTGCTGAAAAGTTTCTCGTTAAACTTCACAAGAAAACTATCCAACTAACCAATTCTCTTAGGAGCTTTTGTTTTCCATGGAAGAAAGTGGATATTTTTTCTAATCTGAAAAATATAAATATGGAGAGATGAAAAGATTATGCAAAAAACAAAAAGGATTTTAGAAACACAAGTTATTGCAATACCTCTCAGAAGTTATATTTCAGAAAGTTAATATTTCTTTTCCATCTATGCCCCTGCTGTGAGGGTCCCAGTGGAATACTACATCTACTCAGACATGGGAGTTTGTGGTGGCTCCTTGGCAAGAACTCCAGTCAAACAGAGTCCTGTGGTTCAAGGGAAAATAATGAACCACACACTAGAACAATAACACTTCAATATACTATGGAAAGCTTTCAAGGCTCAGATTTTTCTTAGTGCTACTTTATTTTGTTCTTAAATAAAAGAGACCACTGGCAAAAATAAGCGTTTTCTGAACGTAGTAGGTGCACTGAGCCTCAGTCAGTCCTGGTAATTTTTTTTTCCTATTTCTTTGCTAAATGTGAAGCACTGCAGCATAGGTAGGAAATAGGATCTGTACCTGGGAAAGACACAGAAATTCCCAAGCCAGAAACCTGCCACAGAGCAGTCCCCTAATTTGGTCTGGCACAGATCAGCAGTTCCCCAATGCTTACCTCCCTACTCAGCAGCAGCTGCTCCAGAGCACTGCAGCAGGGAGATGAACCACCCAGGCAGGTGAAGCACTGTGGCAGCTGGATTGCCTTCCTGGCACCCACAGACAACTGGATTTGGCTCATATCCTAAAGGTTTATGTCAACCTCAATTTCCAGGTTTTGAAAGATGTGTTCTTTCAAGCACAGGTGCAAAAAAAAAAAGATGTTTTAGTAACCGCTGCCATGCCTCAATGTAGAAAATTTTACAAGCTAACACGTTTAATTTAAGGTATGGCCCAGGTTTTGCAGTTTTTATTTAAAATGTCCATAGAGCCTCCCCCAAGAAGAAGAAGAACCCAGCACTGCATAGACCCCACAGCATTTTCTGCAGAACACTTCAAGCCTGATTTGGAAACTGTTGAAGCTCTGGCACTCCAAGTAAACACTGCCATATTTTTGGAATCTTTTCCCATCCAAATTCAGTAGTACAGCATGAAATTCCCTCAAATAACAACACAGCTCCCCCAGGGTGTAGATAATACACGTAATCACCACAGTCTCTGCCTATTCTAGTTAACACTTCTTAACAACAGATGTAATCTTCAGTGAGACACAGCTTTTACAAATTGCTGCTAATATAAATCACGCTTAAGTTGTCCAAGTATCTCTTCTAAAAAGCTCATGTTTTCCCTAGAGGTATTTAAATTAGGAATCCTTAACTGCTAATTGAATATGAACTCAGATAACTGAGCAGGTCATCCTCATTTCTGAAACAGAAGATGAAGGACTGTTCTGACCAGACTAAATGAGGTGAACATGTCTGTTTTACAGTGAATAAAACCTTTGTGTACAGTAAAGGTTTGAGGGGACAGTTGCAACAGGTCTTAGGGTGAAGAGCATCAGGTGATGCTTTCAGACCTTTCCCAGCAGCTCAAGGTCACTGCCACGGAATGAGTTCTGCCACTGCATTCATTTTCATTGTTTAGGTGCCTGGCAAATTAGGAAAGACTGCAGTTCAAGAGTGCTTTTTAAGCTCACTAAGTATATGCTATGTTCAAACATCATTAAGACAGTAAAATGATGTGACAAAAGACAGGGATTTATATATTGCCTGTTGCAAAAGCTTTCAGAGCAAAGAAAAGGAGGCTCATTGCTTTTAGTGCACCAAATTACTGTCACATGTCAGTGCAGGTATGGAATTTGGTCTAAAATTTTAGAACTCTTGCAAAGCAACAGACCTTTACATTTTTTGCAGACCATTCAAAATTGTACTTCAGCATTTTTATACAATGATAATGGCTCAAAAAGTCACTTAGCACTGTTTATTGCTTTCTATTTTGGTGTAGTAATTTTAGAATTATATATATTTAACCAGACATAATGCTGTCAAAGAAGTACTTAATGAGCATATGAACATGCATTGAAATAAAAGCTGTGAGTACATTTATCCAGTTAGGTATGAATATTGCCAAAATGGCTCAAATAAAGAGAGGGTAAATGGGACAGAATGGAAGAGAAATCAAACAATCACCAATACCATAAATGTAAAAAAAGACATATAACAAGCATGATATTAACTTAAAAATCATAATGTTCTATTTTTCTCTGTGTAGTAAATAATAGCTTTGCTGCAAAAAGTAAATTTCTCTTCTTTAAACACAGAATAACTGTGAGTGCACACTGGGGAATACTGAGGTTGTGGTTATAGCCCAGTACACATTCCTTTTCCCCTCAGTTCAATCTAAACCCCATCCTGTTGCCCATCACCACCAGTTTTCCTTAAAACAGAAACTTGATCATTTTCACATACATTAATACATTTCAGATTTACCTTTCTACAATGCAGTATGTGGCATGCACATCCATGGCAATTGTGGAGTTTCTGGATATCTTTTTGTGTTTCCACCTGAACAGCAAGACACTACAAGCAAGAATGGTAAATAGGGTATTTCCTCATGTACTTGAGACAAAAGGTAGAAGACCTCACACAAGCTACAGATGTGGTTGCTTCACAAACCCTTACCAAATAGTGGTCCTCTGGTGAAAAAGGGTGGATTTGGCAGTGGGGGAATTACTGGGACTCAAAGACACAGAAGGAACAGAATAAGGCAGGCAGGGCTCAGATTTCAACTACAGCACCTCAACAGCAGCCAAAGCAAAGACCTTTCCAAAGATAAACTCTTGCAGGTAGGAAAGGGGCATCTTTTAGTATGGCCTTGAATGCTCTGTACCAGGCCACAGGAGCTTTCTGAGCTGCATTCTGTTCAACCAGCTCTTATTACAAGACAGGCAGAAAGGATTCACCTTGCTAAAGGTGAAGTAAAAAGGAAAACATGAGGCAACATAAAACAAAATCTGTCCTCAAAAAGACTATCTTTGCTTTTAAAGCTTTGTTCTCCTTTGGGGTTTTGTAAAACAAGACCTGTAAAATGCAAATACTTCCAGTAATGTTTGCTTGAAGGGATGGTGCTTTGGCAACAGAAAGTCTGTCCTAGTGTCCTGACTGTTCAGGACTGTCCCTGGCTCAGGGTCCCACTCTGCTGGTACATTAAGCCTCTCATCTCAGCCAGCAGTAGGAAACAGGCAGTCCAGGGTGAAAATGGCTTTGACAATTTTTTTCTTTGGGAAAAAGAGCCTGGAGGAGGGAACAAGTGAAAGCTGTGAGCTCACACTGGGTCTAGTGAGGCGCACACCCCCAAGACCTAGACCTAACCAGCCATGAGGGACTGGACAGCAGCCACAGGGAACAAGTCAGATTTCTGTTTGGCAGACAAGAGGCAAAATGAAAATACATTTTATAAAACCATAGAATATTGGGTTGAGAGAGACCTCAAGGATCATCTGGTTGAACCTTTCTTGTCACAGTTAGACAAGATGGCCCAGCACCCTGTCCAGACACTCAGATGTTCAACACTGGGGAATCCACCAATACCCTGGGAAGATTATTCCAGTGGGTGACCTCATCGTGAAAAGTCATCCTCATTTCCAAGCCGAATCCTCTGAAGTAACTTGTACCCACAGCCCCTTGTCTCTCTCTGTAAAAAAGGAGCTTCCACTTTCTCTGTAGCCATCCTGTAGATACTGGAATGTGGTGATACTAGAACCTTGGGCTTTTTTGAACTTCTCTATCAAAAATCCCTTTCTACCCTTTTGTAGACAGACTGATCTCTTCTCTGCTTGGCAGAATTGTGTCAAATACCCAAAGTCAAGAATAGATACATGCATGATGTCTGTGCCCAATCCACAGAGGAGGACAGTCATGAAGGGCAGCACCCATGTGACAGCTTTGCACAAGTGGAAGAAAAGGAGAGCAAAAAACCGTATTTCCTCAATTTCCTTACAGGAGTCACTTGTTTCTATCTCTCCAGTGGCTGGTTAAAAGCCATTTACATTTTTTTTCCCGATACAGACAATACAGGTTCCTATGGTGCAGATT
Organism: Alaudala cheleensis; assembly: GCA_013398995.1. Taxonomy (NCBI): domain Eukaryota; kingdom Metazoa; phylum Chordata; class Aves; order Passeriformes; family Alaudidae; genus Alaudala; species Alaudala cheleensis. The sequence continues at coordinate 6,109 of VWYE01021125.1, read as the reverse complement.
CTCCTCACCCTCACAGGAAAGTTTTTTCTCATAGACTTACAATTTAACCAGGAGATGATGAGACAATGTGGCAACTTTTTTTTTTTAATTCAAATACATCTGTAACAAAAAAAAGAAATATTTTCCGTTACTGATTTCCAACTCATCAGCAGTTAAAAATCATGACGCTTCCAGAAACTGAGGGTGGGGGAGGGAAATCTACAGCCTTATGTCACCTGTAACAGCAGAGCATAATCCTCCCATGTTTGGTAACTTTGCAGACACAGAGAACTGTAGAAAGTAGAAATTTTCACTGATCAAAAAGTTTTCTGACTCTCCATAACCCACAGTTATATATATCCTTGAATGCTGTTTCCAGCCACTCTGTCTATTAGTAAGTTATTTAGTGCAGGCATGACTCTTAATTCTACATAAGACTAAGGCTGCCCAGTACTCTCCATTTTGGATGCGTTTTTCAGCTGCCAATGGCTTTGCCAAACTTGTGTTCTACACCACTGTCTGCCTCATGTTTAATTAGCTCTGTGGAATATAAAGTAAAACCAAAACACACTCTGCACCCACAGAGCTTTGTAATAATTAGAAGAAATTGTAAAATTGTAAATGATGAATTGAAAAAAAAATTTCAGTTATCCATGCCATGCTTTGATGAGGGGATCGGAAATATGGCAGGAGGTAAGATTTTTTTCTGTTAAAAATGTTGTCATTGCTGTAGTCGTGAAAATCTGTACTACATCAACCACCTTAAAAGATTTTGTGTATTTTCCCTTACCCTCCCTATCAAGTTGCTTATTCTTAAGCTACTTACAGTTTATCACCTCAAGTCCCAGGGCTACTGTGACTTAGTCTGTGGGCACAAGATTGGCAGGGGAGATTTCATCTTCTGCTTAGATTCCTGCTTGTCTGGGGCAGTGGAAAGCAAGAGAGAGATCCCAGTGTCAGCAGCAACAAAGCAAATGGGCAGGGANAAGATGGCCCAGCACCCTGTCCAGACACTCAGATGTTCAACACTGGGGAATCCACCAATACCCTGGGAAGATTATTCCAGTGGGTGACCTCATCGTGAAAAGTCATCCTCATTTCCAAGCCGAATCCTCTGAAGTAACTTGTACCCACAGCCCCTTGTCTCTCTCTGTAAAAAAGGAGCTTCCACTTTCTCTGTAGCCATCCTGTAGATACTGGAATGTGGTGATACTAGAACCTTGGGCTTTTTTGAACTTCTCTATCAAAAATCCCTTTCTACCCTTTTGTAGACAGACTGATCTCTTCTCTGCTTGGCAGAATTGTGTCAAATACCCAAACTCAAGAATAGATACATGCATGATATCTGTGCCCATCCCCAGCGGAGGACAGTCATGAAGGGCAGCACCCATGTGACAGCTTCACACAAGTGGAAGAAAAGGAGAGCAAAAAACCGTATTTCCTCAATTTCCTTACAGGAGTCACTTGTTTCTATCTCTCCAGTGGCTGGTTAAAAGCCATTTACATTTTTTTTCCCGATACAGACAATACAGGTTCCTATGGTGCAGATTCTCCTCACCCTCACAGGAAAGTTTTTTCTCATAGACTTACAATTTAACCAGGAGATGATGAGACAATGTGGCAACTTTTTTTTTTTAATTCAAATACATCTGTAACAAAAAAAAGAAATATTTTCCGTTACTGATTTCCAACTCATCAGCAGTTAAAAATCATGAAGCTTCCAGAAACTGAGGGTGGGGGAGGGAAATCTGCAGCCTCATGTCACCTGTAACAGCAGAGCATAATCCTCCCACGTTTGGTAACTTTGCAGACACAGAGAACTGTAGAAAGTAGAAATTTTCACTGATCAAAAAGTTTTCTGACTCTCCATAACCCACAGTTATATATATCCTTGAATGCTGTTTCCAGCCACTCTGTCTATTAGTAAGTTATTTAGTGCAGGCATGACTCTTAATTCTACATAAGACTAAGGCTGCCCAGTACTCTCCATTTTGGATGCGTTTTTCAGCTGCCAATGGCTTTGCCAAACTTGTGTTCTACACCACTGCCTGGCCCATATTTAATTAGCTCTGTGGAATATAAAATAAAAACAAAATACACCCTGCACCCATAGAGCTTTGCCCAGATTAGAAGAAATTGTAAATGATGAATTGAAAAAAAAAAAATCAGTTATCCATGCCATGCTTTGATAAGGGGATCTGAATATGGCAGGAGGTAGGATTTTTCTGTGTTATAAATGCTGTCATTTTTGTAGTGGTGAAAATCTGTACCACATCAACCACCTTAAAAGATTTTGTGTATTTTCCCTTACCCTCCCTATCAAGTTGCTTATTCTTAAGCTACTTACAGTTTATCACCTCAAGTCCCAGGGCTACTGTGACTTAGTCTGTGGGCACAAGATTGGCAGGGGAGATTTCATCTTCTGCTTAGATTCCTGCTTGTCTGGGGCAGTGGAAAGCAAGAGAGAGATCCCAGTGTCAGCAGCAACAAAGCAAATGGGCAGGGACTGTTATTGGGGACACTGGCTTGTTCTGCCATGCAGCTCTCCCAACATCTCCCCTCTCTGCCCAGATGCCACTCTTAGATGGATTCCCATGGAAAGCACTTGCATTTGGGAAGCTTTTTTGTTGCTTAAATACTGGAGGTGGATTATAAAGAAGGAAGGACTGGTTAGCGTGTTTTGAGGTGTGGGAAGAAGAAAGAGAAAAGACTAATTTGGGCTCCTAAATGTCTCATTACTTGTTCATGCATATTCCTAGTCCAAGGCTGAGAAAGAAATCACTGCATATCCAGCCCTGACAGCAACTTAAAACCTGGATTCTACATTCTTTCTCACTCAGTGAGGAGACAGGAGACCTCAGGCTGTGACTTCAGCTACACACCCACTTGTTGGGAAAGATGCTCCTGCATGTGCTCACATTTCTGGTTATGGAGGCACAGGAATAAGCAGATAATTCTTATGTTCTTTACCCTCTCAGGACAAATGAGCACAGCAAAACACTATCAGAGCCTTGAAAGCAACATTTAGCACTTAGACCATGTGAAAGAATATGGTAAATAGGGAAAGAGAAAAGACATAACTTGCTCAAAGAAATAACATTCTTTATTTCCCTCCCACCTCCCCCTCAGTCATCTGCTTCATGGAGCAAGTGAGTAAAAAGTCATGATCCAGATGGTAATGGCTGGTGAATAGAGGCTCCCAGGTCTACTGCAGGCCTGCTATGCTTCAAAACAGCTCTTGCTCAGCACTGACAGCTGAATCCTCATCTTTGTAATCTATGGCCTGGCTGTGGAGTTCTCTGCTCTAATTATTCTGCATTTGTCTCTTCTCCCAGCCTGGAACAGGTTTCCAAAGGCCTGAGACCACTGGAATGGGGAAGATTTATGGAGTCAGTCAATGCTGGTTGCATTCTGCAGAACTTTAAATAAGAACCAAAAGACTATTTGAATCTTAGGAGGGAAGTTTCCCTCTGATTCGAGTATTACTCACTTCCTGGTGCACTGAAGTTGAAGGATTAAGTAACTTTTCCCAAATATAGAATGCATCACACCCAATCACACACACACACTGCTGCCTTCTTTAAGTGAAGCATCTGAGGAGGAAAATGAGATTACAAATTTAGGAGTATAATGAGATCAAGTTAAATTCACACCATTTACCCGCCTAGGCACAATCTATGTCATTAGAAAAGATTAATTTTTTTGTTGCAATTTCTAATCTCATTATACCTTTTGTCACAAGGATGATTTATCAGAATTTCAATACTTAATGCCATACATTTTGTATATTCACTTGGCTTCTCCAGTATTTTATATTTTCATTAGCTGGTATCCACTCACTCATGCCATACCACTCAGCACAGCCATAAATAGAGAGACCAACCAACCAAATCACACAATATTGAAAAGGTCAAAGTAGTAAATTACATTACTATAACTTAGAGAATACTATTCACAAGGTATTAAAACTTTGACTCCTTATTTATGTGACAATGAAAGTAAAGAAAACAGGAGGCACTGTGAAATGATCACATCATTACCAGACATATTTGGGAAACTGAGGGATTGTAAACCCCTCAACATTATTATCTTTACAGTCTAATATAAATTCATGTTATTCTTTAGGTATTGTATGTCTTATGCTAAGACAATGGTCTGTTCCCTTTTTCATGCATTTAAACACAAATACATAAGAAGCTCTTAAGAAATACTTACAAGAAAGTGNATAGTCTGTTCACTTTTTATGTTTTTAAGTACAAATATATAAGAAGCTCTTAAGGAATACTTATAAGATTTTTTTTTTTTTTTAAGACAGAAACCTCTTTCAGCTAACTTGTAAAGAAATTAAGCCAGAAAATAAAATTTTGTGATGTTTAAGCTAAGGATTATCACTACTGACTCCTTCCCTCCACGAAGACAATAAGAGAATTATGGCCTTTCTCTCAAAGTCTATGGAAAGGACCTGTTTGAGCTCAATGGCTGTGTCATCAGAAAGTACTTTTAGGGTGTCTGTGAGCACAGACTGTTCTGCAATACACCCACCATCCTGTTCCCTCTAAAGACACCCTTGTCTGCATGGTAAAATGTGTATCCCACCTCTTTCCCCCCAGCTCAGGATTCCTAAGAGATCAAGTACACAATGCAGAAACACCTGAAAATCCAGTTACTTTCCCAGGCCCAGGTTCAGGTGGCTGATGAGTGCCTTGCATCACTGCTTCTGTATCCAGTGCTGTTTGATTCTGCACAAGTCTTTGGCTCACACAAAAGTCTCTTTGCTAAGTTATCTACAGACATGAGGTTTTACCCAAAGAACAAAAGTACAGCTACGATGTTCCAGACTAGAAGAGCTGTCCCAGACACTGCAGTCATGGCCCACATGAGACAATACTCACAGCTTTAAAGATTCACAGAGCAAAACTGGATGTTTTTAAAACTGGGAAAAAAAATGTGGAATGAAAAATGTTAAATGGACAAAGAGACATTATCAGCTGAACTTTTTGAGATAACTGCAGGAGAACTGAGCTTAGTACTCAACCCACAAGGCACTTTCAGTATGTTCCAGGCCACCCTGAACCCCTGGGCAAATTTAGGTGTCCACAATCCAACATGCTGTGAAAGAGTTACTGCCCTGCCTTCTCCCAGTATAGACAGGGGGCAGTCTGTATTTAGCCAGCACGTGTTGGATTAGATCCTGGCATTATTACAGTACTGTAGGTTTGGGGAATCAACAATGATGCCATTACAGGGGTCTAAATTCATGGAACTGCAATTAACTTAACAGATAACTGAGAAGTAAGCTCAGCTATTATTAAAACAACAGCCATCAGTGACCTAATTTCTATCTTCTGAGCCTCACTGTCTTCCATGAGGGAATACACAATTCCCAGTGAGTGAGAGGGGATGCCAGAATAACTCTTTGAGGACTACTCACAATTTCCAGTTTGAAACATACAGTTGCAATAATCCATGGCCAGATTTCCTGATGCAGAGCTGGAGCTGATCTGGCATCACTCCCTCTCTCCCACTGAGTCCCTGTTAAGAGATCAGAGAGGTTGAACTGCAGCAAAGCTGCAGTGTCTGCAGGCAGTACAGCTGAATAGCCACATTTACCTGCTGATGCCACTTAGGTGCTTACATGGCAAAACGAACCTGGAAGCTTCTATTTCTCATACATGAGACTTGAAGGGTGGGCATGGCTTGGGGTTTTCTGGAAGGGGGTGTACTTTGGGGGCCTTTTGGTGAGCCTTTTTTGGTGGGGTGGGTTGCTTTTGGTTTGATGCCATTTGGGGGTTGGTTTCTTTTTTCTAGAAAAGTACCTGATAAGACTTTGTTTAAGGCCTTGTCTACATAAAAATTATGTGCTAGTAGAAGTGATGAAGCCTCCTCCCCTGACAGTGACACCTCCGATACAGATGCTATTATTTTAATAGCAAGGTTGTGCACACACTGTTAAATAGTTTACTGAGGAGAGGATTATACTCTACCTGTGCCACACAATTTTCAGATTAGAAAACTAAGGCTGTGCGCTCACAACTGAGAAAGTCCAGAGGTAAAACAAGCAAATAATTTGCCATGAAGGAGACTTTACAAATAAAAAACACCTGCCTAAATTAAAAAGCAACACCAGGCT
>VWYE01021124.1:503167-700838 GCA_013398995.1 Alaudala cheleensis | reverse complement strand
TACTCTCTTTCCTTGGAAAGCAGAGATAAAATTCATACAACAAACATGGCAGGAAGAACTGAGAGCCAGGATTAAACACACGGATTGTTCTACAACATCTTTTTCTCAGAGAAAGATTCTTTTCCACTGGAGAGAATTTGTAGATGTGGAAGCAATCCTTGAGCACTTTTTTTGGGAATTTTTTTGCCCTATGTGCAAAGATCTGCAGCAGGTTACCTAACAGGGCCAATTGGAAGAGAGATTAGGACAAATATTAACCTTTGAACTGAGGTGGAACAAAACCCCATCTGATGATACAGAGGGAGTCATGTGCACTTTGGGTTGGTGCACAAGGCAGTGCTTCAGCCTACATTTTCATTTAAAGGGAAAAGAGTAATGATTTTAATTTTCTCTTTTGAAAGGTGCTATAAAACATAAATAATATAAAGCAATGTCTGCCTGGGTTGAAAATTGAGAGATGAGAGTTTCAGCTGCAAAGTAACCTCTAGTACCCAATTCTGAGTTCTTAGCATGAAGTCATTTGGGTTTCACGTGGTTGTGCGAACCTTTCCTCCCGTTCAAATTGCACATCCCAATCTGCAGACAGCCAAGAGCTGTGAGACACAAACGAGCCCAGAGGGCACATGTTGGCAGGGAAAAGGTGAAAACAGAACACTGGGAGTCCACTGGACTCCTGGTCCATTGGGAGGGCTTTGGGGTTTGTTTTTTTCCAATATAGAAAGTGTAATAAAGCAATGTGGGTGAACCCTAGACCAAGAATCCCAGGCAAGAGAAGAAAATCAAGCAGGAGAGCAGCTCTGAAAAGCTGCAGGGGAAGCTCAAGATCAGACAGGACAATCACCCCACATCAGTGAGGAGATGGAGGGCTCAGTACTCATCATCTGAGGGTTTGGTTTCAGAGCAAAAACATCTCAACCACACCCTCACACTTTTTGGTCCTATTGGCTATTTTTCAGCTCAAGAAGGAGAAGAGAAAAGTCAGTTATAACTACTTTTCCCCCAAGATTATGGAAGAAAATCCTAAAAATCCAACATCCTAAGGAATTTCTGTTGATTGAAAAAGTGCAAACCATAGACTGAGATGACTTTTTCTATCTGAGCCACCTGGCTCCTGGAATAGCAGAGGCTTTGTCTCCCCTGAGAGCTGGGAGGTCAAAGCATTTAATGAAGAGATTTGTAAGTCTTTAAATCTCAGACATACTGAAAACAGTCAGCAAATAAAAGATGATAACACTACCAATAATAATAATGCTCCATGAATTTTGAATAGACACTCTTGTACATCAATAAATAATCACATTACACATTCCATTTGAACATTTCCGAATTAATAAAAGGCATTAACTTGACTGTCAAGCACTAAAATAAGGACATTTGTTTGCTGGCAGATTTCTTCAATGTGAGTAAACATCCCTGAGTCAGATTCCCACATAAGTATTGATAACTCAATTTCTACTAGGAAAGAATTGCAACAGATGGGCCAGGAATTTCCTACAAAATTTTAATAAATCATTCTTTCTGTTGCCCTGGATTTTTTACCCAAAAAATTTAATATAAAATATTGTGTTATAAATTTGATCTCATAAATTAAGCATAGCAGCCAGAATGTGAAACTTTGGGAGGAGTAGAAATGGCAAATTACTCTCAGGAAGCATCCAAAAGTGCCATTTCCACTTGACCTCCTCTTGCTGACTGAGGAGAGCAGCCAGTTCTCACTGAGCACTGACAATGCAGCTCAGTGCTGAAGTGCAGTAACTTTTAATGAATGCTTAGTGCCTTTAATTATTTCCCTTTGTGCTTTTGTTGCATGGTGGCAATCAGCAAAGAAGCTGGTGCTGTACTGAGTTTTAAAAACTACTTTGAGTTTTAAAAACTGATTCTAAATAAGAATAAGCTGATTGTCTTTCCTTTCTCAAAGCTACAGAACCAATTGTTTTCCAGCTAAATGCACGAGATTTCTGATATTAGCCTGATATTAATATAATTATTACCCAGTTGTCAGTTTAGCAGAAGTTATGAGGCCAGTGATGGTGGGAAAGATATTTCCCAACAAAGAATTCATTTTAAGAAGCACCTGGTGTAGGGAGCAGCAGGAGAAGCAATTCTGGAGGAGCAACACATCCCCAGGGAGGTGAGCACTGGGCTGCAGAGATTCCTCCCTCCTCTGTCCATTGACATGCCTGAGTTTAAACATTCCCAATTTAAACTGAAATAGTGTTTTTGCATTTCGTTTTTTCCCTAAAAATAAAAGATTTCTAGTCTTCTTAACATACCTTCATAACAGATTTTGCAGCAGGGCTGAGGACAAATTCTCAGTTTAAATTACTATTAAATTGCCACTTAAAACTCAGACACATTTTATTCTCATTTTTGTACATCAAAAACTCTCTAAATTTTGCATTCAGTGAAAATGAGTGACCTCCTTTGTGAGCAGCTCCAAGAGATCAAAATCAACATCTAAATATTGCAATAGCTTAAAATTAAAAATTTTCTTCCTACAACACTGGGCTGCCCCAAGTGCACTTGCAGGTCCAGAACTGCATTTCCTTACGGCACATGACACTGAGGAGGTTTCTTTACCTGGAGATTCCTCCAGGCAGGTATCTGGATATGCTGGCACAATCCTTTTATGCCTGGCACCAGAATAAAACCCTCCTCTGGTACAGAAGTTCAGATAGTGGCTTGTGTTAGTCTGAGGTCCTCAGGAATGTGTAAACGTCTAACTAGCCTTGAAAAAAAATATCAGCCTGCAAAATCAGTCTGGTACTGATATTAGCAGGATTGTAGAGATTTACTACAAACCTGGGCCAGAAAAAGGAAAGAGAGAAAGTTAAATTCTTTAGATCCCAACCATCAATACATTGGATATGGCAAAAACATATTTTCAACTTATCCCCAGAGCATGCTATACCTGAAGAATTAAATAATCCTAAAATACTGGATTTGTTTACATCTGACCTGAAGGAAGGATTCTAAGCTCTATGTAGTGAGTGAGATGCAGTCATATTTGAGATATGATTCACTTCATGTTGGAGTCAGGGACATCCCTTTGGGTGCCCTGGGTGACTTGAGGCCCTCACAAGAGGTCTGAGGGTCTTGAAATAAAGCAAAAAATATCAGTGTCTTTGATCTAAGTCCCTGGGAAAAGCTGCTGACACTGAAAGAAGAAATGCAAGCCACCAGAGTGTAAATTAGAATAATAATTAATATATCACAGGGTGAAAAGTAGAACTTTTAGATTTTTAATATAGAGGTAAAGAGGACAAAGATGGAGGAATTTGGGTGTGTCTATGCTTTTTTCCTGTTTCTTTTTGTCCTCCATCTTCTGCTGTGGTGATGGCCTCTTTAGATTGGGCTGTAGTGGATTTTTCACTGTTACAACATAGGTTGTAATTATTGGTGATTAAAAGAAAACATTGTTCATGTGGTTATTAGTATAAAAGGTGACATGCCCTCGTAGGAGGGACAGATCTGGCTTTCCTGACCTCTTGCACACACCGTGCTGGGCAGAAAGAACATGTAGGGATAACAGAATAAACAATCTCCAAAGACAGAGACACAGAACTCCAGCTCTCCTTCTTGATGTGGGGGCTGGAAAAGGGACCTTTATTCCTTACTCTGAGGACTCCAAGAGGTGTTTAAACCTGAGAACTTCCGACCATATTGTCTCAATTATCTGATGATGCAAAGGTGGCTGTTGTACCTGGCAAACACTCCACATCAGTGCTACTGTCACACTTAACTAACAGATGTTTAAACTGAAAGGCTGACAGTTTTTATGTGATGATTTAATCCTTTTAGTTGCCAACTGCAGCTTAATTTAATTTTAATCAAGAGTAATAACCACCCCTAATTGCTATTATAGTAAGGCTCCATTTTTACCTAGAACCTGATGCAAAAATGAACAGAGATTGTACCTGTAAATTCTAACCTCAAATATTTCTGCCCTGGAATATTCTTCCAAATACATTAACTTCAAAGTACTTCCAAACAATATAGATACATATATAAATATGAATGAAACAATACAGGTATGAATGAAAAGGCAAAATCACTAATCAGTGGAAACTGCTGTACAAAAAGGAAGTGAGTATGTGCTCCAAGAGATGATGAGGAAATATAAATCCCATTTCATCTGAATTGTTAAGGACAGTAGAGGAGCCATCAGTGTTCAGGGCGTAGCCACATGATCCCCATGTCTTTTGAAGCTTTTCCAAAAGAAGTTCAGGTGTTACCCCTTTGGAGCTGTGCACTTTCAACCATGGTATGTCAGCCTTTGACCCAGAACATCTCTCACTGAGCAAGGGCTCACACACTGATTGCTCTGTCACTTTGCTTTGTCACTGATTGCTTTTGCTCACACACAGATCCCTGTGCCCAGCACTCCCCACTCCACCTGTGGCTCCAGCAAGGTGACAACAAGCACACAACCTGTTCAGAGCAGGCTGTAAGCAAGAAATATCTACTATTTTACATAAGTGCACACTGCATGTGTGTTTGCTTAGCTCTGTCCTTTTCACCCTAACAAAGCAAGACCTTCAGCAGAGAGAGGAGAACTAAAGAATGAATTATACAAAAAAAATATCTCTCTTCTTACCAAGAATCATGTGAGTGAGTAGGTTATAGGAAGTCAAGTGTAGGTAAAACAAACTGATACACATTCACTGGACCCAGCAGAGAAGTCTCAGGGTCACATCCAGGAATTAAGCCAGAAAAAGGTTTGGGGAAAATATATTAAAGGCAGAGGGTTCATTGCAGGATTTCTTGCTGTGCTTCTCTCCTGCTCATGGGCAGTTCTGTGACTGAGCTTGTTGAGAGAGCTGGCCTGGCTCCAGTGATCACTGCTGCTGACAGCAGAGCTGATGTTTCATGTAATGCAAAAACCATCATGGGATTTAAAACTTTCTTGTTTTCAGGAGCAGGCACACTGCAAATCAAAACAGACAACTCCTGCAAGCAAATGCATCTCAGCCTATTTCAGGACCAGCCAGCAGAGGCCAAGGCAGTGCAGAATATACACATGGGTAATTTTTCCTTTGATGAACCTGCTGTGGTTCATCAGAGAATATCAGAACATCATCTACTCACCAGAGAATCTAATGGGTGGGCAACAGGAAGAAGTCAAAGCTTCCTCCATCAGATGCCAGCCAAGATTGATGCCAGCCAGTTTGCCCTCAAGAGGTGACAAACTGACTGTGCAGCTGCTGTGGTTGAGGTTGTGGCACCTGCCTGACCTCACTGCCATGAGCTTATTAAAATCTTGAAGTCAATTCCCAGCTGGCAGATTGGCTGTCTCACAGAAAATGACTGTCATGAGTTTTAAAATGTCTGGCTGTAACAGTAAGTGAGCATCTCAGGTCATTTCCACACCTTCAGACATCTGTATTCTTGTGGCAGTTTTGTTCAGTTATTTTTCAGCTGCCCTGCACATTCAGTTTGCCCACTGTATTACACATGCTACATGAAGAATTACATATCCTTCTCTCAATAGAAATAATTGGTCTGAACCTTAAGAGACTGTGCAACATTTTGTTCTAACATGGATAGAGAGGTTGGAAGAGAGCCAGGCAAGGTGGCTGTCCAGGAAAAATGAAATGAAGAAAACAAAAGAAGACTATAACCTCCTACATTATTTTCTTTTTAAAACTAGGATTTCCTCTTTTTAATTTTTCTACTTTATACTTTGAAAGAGAGGCAGAGGTTATGAAAAAAATCTGATGGGTAGGAAACAAAAAAATGTCCTTAGGACCCAGAAAAGTTGACTGTGGAGACACAGAAGAGTCCAGACCTAGAGTTCTCCCTTGGTCTCATTCCTAACTTCACACATTTTCAGTGCAATATGGATGTGCTGGGAGGTCAAATAATCTAAAGCACTGATGCTAAAATGTCTTTAAACATCACTGGCAGCACATTTTCTCTGAAAAAGGCCCATTGAGCAGCTCAGAATGGTATGAGAGAGTACAAGTTTCAATGGAACTCATATCCAGAAATGGTTTCTTGGCTCCATCATGCAACTTCTTGCCAAAATGAAGAAGAGATCCCTTTTAGGAAGCTGTTTGCCAGAGCAAGTACCTGGGATGTGGAGCACCAATAGTCACATCCTTGGCCTGAAGGAAGCAGAGCTGAGCTCCAGATGGAAAGCAAATTGTAGAAAATCTGTCCATATCAAAGATGCCTCAAAGGGAATCTGATTTTGTAGTCAGTTGAGTGGAGACAGAGGCTAAAAGTGACCTTTTATCCTTCTGGTATCAAGCCACAACTGATACCATGCTGACCTAAATGTTCAGGCAGAACAACCATCAGTATTGACTGCAGAGTGCTGGGGTATGATGAGGAATGTCTCTTTGCTGTGAGACAGTTCAGAGAACAGCAGCAATACCTGATGTTGTGATAAAGCAGGAGCACAAATGGAAAACACACATTTCAGGCTGTGTGAATTTGGTGACATTTCAATTCACCACTGGTTGGTTACAAGCATCTGAGAGTGCAAAGTGAAGGAGCCATGGCAGCAGCACAAGGGTCACTGAAGGGGCCACCCACCAAAACTCAGCTGCTGTGAGCATGGGAGGGAGGCTGGCAGGACCCTAAGGCAAGGCTCAAGGTTTTTCAGGTCAGTGAAAAAAGATAACAAAGAGATAAAATTATTGAAAAAAGGTGATTTCAATGGAAGACACACTCCTTTTCTCACTGAAAAAGATCTATGTAAAAACATCATTAAGAAATATTTCTGGTACTGTGGAGTCCATAAGAGTAACTGTGAATAATAGGTCCCTTTCCTCTAGAAAAATAGAATAAGGCACAGAAGCTGTTCCTCATTGCACTATAAATTTAAGACGTTAATGGCCCAGTTTTCATTACATTCTTGATGGGTAACACTTATTTGCTCTTTTCTGATTCAAATGACATCAGAGAAAATGAGTTTAAAAAAATTTATTTCCCTCTCTCTAAATGCAAAGCATATTTCCAATATCAGTGTGTATTTAGCCCTTAATTACAGAACTCTGTTAAAAATCCTGACTATTTGTAATTTGTTCCTGCAGTTAGAAAGTAGAATCACATTCATCACCAATCAAGCACAGAAAAAGTTACATTCAGTGTTTGATCTTTTGACAAACACAAAAGGTGTTAGTGCCTTTGCCAGAAGACAGCTTCAAAAAGCTGTTCAAGTCCTCAGTTTGGAGTTCCTGTTCGTTCCCTCTGCAGGAATGTGCAGTATTACTGCAATAGATCACCAGGGCTGCTTTCCTCTGATGTATTGTTGCAATATATCATAGGAACAGCCCCTGGCAGGAACATGGATTTCAGACACGGGCCTACTTTATGTGTTTTATTTGAGGACACTTAAGGAAAATCAATGTGGAGTTCAAGAGCTGGCACTTAAGGAATTCAGCAGACCCTTAAAATGCTAGAGGTGTCACAAAGTTTAAGAAACTATGAACCAGGAAGGATGAGAGGGACCATCCCCTACCCCCTTTATCTGGTGAGTGGAATACCCAAAATTTTGGCTGGATAAATTCTTCTAACTTCTAGCCCATCTCTGGGATCACTGTGAGGGCTGAAATCTTCCCCTACTGTCAGGAAACTTGCTGTTTCCTTCACCGAAGTTATTATAAATAAAGTCCTGAATTTTTAGAGGCAAAACCAGTAAGGTGGGTTTTTTGTACACACTCATACGCAATGTATGGAATCCTTTACACCTGCAGAATCAACAAATTATAAGTAAAACACATTTACAGCAACAGGTAACAACAACTGACCCCCTCTGGGTCACGCTGCAGAAGTCTCTGGTGTGGAAGGATTTGAAATGGACTCATCATAGACTTGGCATCAGCTCCCCAGGCCTACAAATGTAATGATGATGACCCAAGATATAAATAAATGCAGGAGTATGGGGCAAAAAGGGCCCTGAGAGTGATGGTACACCTCAGCTCACACAGTCAGTTACCAGACTACACTTGTTTGAAAAGCAATGTCACATGAGCCTTTTCATTAACAAATAAGCCTGGCAGGCCCATGCTCCTGAAATGTGTTATCTGTCAGTCATGATGGGTTTCACTGAGAAGGGTGACCAGAATTTTGGGATGTGAATATTCCTGCTATCCAGGCAGTCTGACTTGGTGTTTGCCCCTCCATCTGTGCAGGGAACAGAGCTGAGCACATTTTAGCAGCTGCAGCATCCAGGAGCTACAGTAAATCCTTCTATTTTGTGATTCTGTCTGCGTGGATTTTCAAGGGATTCATAAAGTTTAAGGCCAGGAGAACCATTAGATCATCACACTCAATCTCCAGCACACCACAGGCTATTACATCCAGTTACTCCTCTATTAGGCTCAATAAAGCATAACCATCTTTTTCCTAAAGGACCAGTCTTCATTTCAGGTACCAAGAGACAGACAATCTACTGTTTTCCCTGCTGTTTCTTCATATACCAAAGGCTAATCATCATCACACTTAGAGCTATTTGTACAAGTTATCATTTGAATTCCTCTAGATCAGCTTCCAGGCACGACTCTTGCCTGCTTGTCTCAGTGAGATGAAAGGTTCTTTTTCTATCCACTGTCTTCTCCACATGAAAATACTTGCTCTGCAATCAAATCATCTTCTCTTCCTGAGATGCTAAACAGATTTGAATTCTCTAAGTCTTTCACAGCAGTATATTTTTTTAGTTCCTAAATTCTCTGCTGAGGTTCTTTCTGTACCAATGTAAGTGGTTCAGCAATTTATAAAATATATTGACACTAAAAATATATGAAGTACTGCCTCATTTGTCTGAGTAATGCTGGATAATCAGGTAAAAATAATTTCTTAAATCCATGCACTGTATTCCTCCTAATACCCCAAAGATAACTAATTTCTTTTATTTGTATATATGTGTATATATATATATATCTATTTTTTTTTTTCACATCAGGACCTCATGCTGAGTTGCCTCCTGATTCTGAGCCCTGAAATTACTCATTCAAACAACATCTAAGCATTTCTACTTTCCTTTAGAGTAAACCAAATAAAAGCAACCTTCTGCAGAGCACTTTAAAATTCAGATTTCCACATTTGAAGAAAAAAAAGACAAAGCTCTGACAAAAACTGTAGCAAGAGAGAGCCTGGACCTTCACCCTTTGCTCACATCAGTCTCTACTGTACAGCACATTTTCATAGGGCTGTGGATTGACAGCCTAATTTGACACAGGTTTGCTCAAAACTCAGCTCAGACTGATGGGCTGTTCTTTATTTCAAAGTTTCCAGGCTTTGCCCCCCAGCACACTGAACGTGGAGGAGGCAATTCTGTCTGGCAGCAGAGCTGCCCACCAGGGAGGTTCCTGTGGTGAGCCCCAGGACTCCATCTATTGCCACAATACAGCTCCTGCCTGATTTCTTACTTCACTCGATGCTTTCTCAGCTTCAGCTGCAGCTCCCCACTCACCCTGACGTGTGTGTGTGTGCATACACAGAGATGTGGATAAAACCTCAGATCCCTGAATCTTTGAACCCCTGACTTTTGTGCAGCTCTCTTGTCTGAAAGGGAAGAAGAGGAGCTGACCTTGCCATGCCCCTGTGCTGCTTCTGCTACGAACCCTCTGAAAAGGCAGGTGATGAGAATGATCAGGGGAGAAGAGCTGCTCTGTTATTGGAAGAGCCCGGGTTGTTCAGGTACAGCAGTTTTCTCTCTGTCTCCTCTCTCAGCCAGCTGCTGGTTCGTGCTCTGTGCAGCTCTGCTGACACATTCCCAGGAAGCTGCATTTCCCCATTTTCACACCAGGGATGGGACAAGCAGAGCTGCTGATCATGGAGAGAGCTGAGAGTCTGTGCAAGGGTGCTGTCCTTCTCACTGAGGTGTGGATGGAAAAGGATGCCCCAACCTTCACACACTGCAGCCTTCAAACAACCAAACTTCCTTTGTGGGGGAGACAGTGGAAATATCAACCAGTATCATTAAATCAGCATTTAAACACTGTGTTTAAAAACTGATCTCTCTTTAGTTCTCTACATGCTGCCTTCCATTACAGGAAAATCAGAATATTGTGAAGGTGTCTACATCTCCCCACCCACCTGGGCTGGGCAGAGCAGTGATGCAGAGCAGAAAGGCACCAGCAGGGAGTTGTCATTTCACAGAAAGAGATGGCTGGAACAATCCTGCTTCTGCATCACGGACCAAAGAGGTTGAATCTCTGAAAAGTGTCAGCAGCAGTTTAGAGCTTTCACTTCTCTTCCTCTGAAATCCTGACAACATGTCTTGATAGAACAAAAATAAATCTGGATCTAAGTCTCTTGGTACCAGGATTTATAACAATGAAGGCAAATTATTAGAACTACTCTAAGCTCTGTTATGCTTAAAATTTTCCTGATTTGTACCAGCCTTGTATGAAAAAACAACCCCAAATACAACACACTACCTTTGTATGAAATGTTATTTCTACTTTGCTGTTTCCCTGGCCTACCAAAATGATATTAGTACACTGCATTTCCAAAATCCAGCAGCTGGCCCAGAACTCAATAGACTGTCACCAGAGCAGCAGTGCATTGCTGTTAAAAGCAACCATTCCACATGTGTTCTTGGTTTTACCCTTCTGGCTTATACTGAATGCACCAACTCAATTACATGAATTCATCATATCACACTGAACAGAGAAGGCTTCTGTACTATGCTGTCAGGAAAATCAATCAATCTATTAGACTCCCAATGAGCCTAGAGAGTAAAAGAATGATTGGAGCCAGGTACAGCCTCCAGGGAGACAGGTATGTTCTTTCTGATCTCCAAAAAGGGGCCTTATCCCCACATACAATCCTTGGAAAATGAAGTAGAACATGGCCCAAAATGACACCCTGACAGAGATAATGAGAAACAAATTTCATACATAAGGGCAGCAAATTCAATGCAGGCACTGGAGCAGGATTTGGGTACCTGCACAGAGAGAGCAGGATGATGATGATGATGACTGAAAGGTGGGACTGCCTGTGTGACCATCTAATTGTCACCAGGAGCCAGAGAGAGAGGTAGGGAAAAAAAATAAATATTCACTCAGCAGCATCTATCCAACATCTCATACAATACTTCTAATATGTTTTAAAACAATTCAAATACTAAATGGGCAGTTAACACCTGTGAGAACTGTTTGGTACCAAGACCTCAAAATGTCTGTTATTTCCTGGCATTCTGCACACAATGTTATGTTGGAATATTTTCCTCCTACACCACAATAGGATAAGAGGTGGTGGAAAGGGAAATAACTTCTGCTTTGTCCAAAGCTGCATGAAATAATACAGGATAATAAAGCCAACTTGGATAAATTAAATTATTTATCTGAGAAGAATCTGGTTCTTTCTAATAAAAACCATCAGAAAAATAGAAAAAGAGAAAAATAGAGAAGTACTACTCCCATCAGAGACCCAAACAGTGCAAGCTATTGTTGAAAAGAGGATCTACATCCAGTAGAGAACTTAAAAACAGACACGAGCCCATATTAAGGTGCTTACATTTTCACAAGACTTTAGGAGAGCTGGAAGCAAAAAGGGAGGGAAAAAAAATCAAAATAGAGACCTAGAAGCTGAAACTGAGTCTGATAACTGGGGATCCTGAATCTGTTAACTGGAAATATTAAGGATGTGACAGTTTTCTAGCCCAATTTCTTTCCCTTCCTGAGCTTACACACTATTCTATGAGCCATGCTGGGAGGAAAACATGCTCCATGAAATCTCTGTTTCTGATTTCTCTTTAGCCCCTTTTTTTGCCAACCAAAGAATGAGAGCACTCAGGCAAACAGATCCCTGGTGTAACCCCTGTTACACACTCACCAATGAGAGGGCTATTTCCTGTGCAATCAATACTCTGTGTTTACTTAAAAATGTATAAAACACTTGGTTAATTTTGTTAATTACCCCCTCTTGTCAACAGAATGATTTGAGGCAAGCACCAGCATTACTGACACTTCTCCTCCCTCCTTTCCTTCACACAGTGGAGAACATTTCCTCAAAACTCTTGCTAGGAAAATGCTTGGTGTGGTTCCTGGCTATGTTGGGATAGAAATCTTGAGCCAGATTTTTAAAAATATCTCCTTCTTTAGATGCCATTTTGTAAGTAGGAAATAATTTATGTCACAGAGCAAATAAAGATATTTAAACGAAAAAAAAATATTTTTCCTGTTCCTTGTCTTCTAGATATCATTGCATTCTTCCATAGAGGGGAAAGGAGAAGAAAAGCCAAGAAGGAAAAAGGTGAGAGATGCAGTGATGAAGAATGTACACTTTTCCTTCAGCCTGTCAGTAGTTTGTCAGGGAATTACAATGAAATACATGTTGTGAATACAGGAACAGCAACTTTGTGTGATTTGGAGGGAAGCAAACAAACACAAATTACAAAAAATGGCACCCAAACCTTTACCAAACAGATGTTAAGCAAAACACATCATATAAATACATGTCTTTTTTCCCCCCTAAATATCATGGCAATACAACAAAAGCATTCAGGCACATCAAATGCCTGAGGCTTTTCCCATATCTTATATTACAAGAATGCAGGTCATTTTGCCTTGTACAAAATATAACATTCAGATAAACAAACACAAACTTAAAGGTTACTTTTCCCCCCTTCCTTCTTCCCTCTGTTTCTGCAGGATGCCTTAAACAATACATTTTCTTAAACAGACTCCCAGGAATATTAATTCAATTCCTTCTAATTAGAACAGGTTAAAATGGTATCTGAGTAATCCCAGGTCCTGATAAACCAACCATGCACTTATATTTTACATGAAAACCAAGAGAAGGGACCTCCAATGGAATCTTTGGGATACATTTCTGTAACCCACTACAGCTTTGGGTAAAAGAAAGAGGCAGAATGGCTGCTAGATGCAGAATGTAAAATTAGCATGATTTTTGTATATTACCTGATTCTAAATAAGAAGTAGAAGGCATTTCTAGATGTGCTGCATGTTCAGCTCTCACCCAGGTGCCTCATTCTGCATAGCTTAGGTGTGTGTCCATATGGAGCACACATTCCTGGACATTTGGGGGAGTGTGGTGAGGATTCCCTTGCTGGCACAAGCACCAGGAGTCAGTGTCCTTCAGCAGGCTGAATCCTTGGGCTCAGAGTGTAACAGGCATTCATGGACCACAGTTCCTAAATTCAAAAATTGTGTGTAAATACTCTTACCCATTTTTAAAACATGCTGAGTGCCCACAAGTCTCAGTGGAAACTTTAGAGATTCAGAATTCATCTAGAGTAAAAACCAAACAAGAGCAGACCTGACTATTCAGCTCAGCAATACAGCTCTAGAGGGATAGTTTTTAAAAAGCAGTTTTAGCATTTTAGCTGTAATGCCTCTCATTTCAAACAGGATGTATTAATTTGATCCAGCCTGTGGAAATTCCCAGAGCTATGAAATTGATGAATGGATGTGTGTTTGTGTGAGTGATGATGCTCACCTGATTGCACGCTGAGGACACACAGAACTTCCTGAATGACCTCCATAGTGAAAAGCAAGGTTCTTTCAGCCTTTTAGAGAGAGGAAAATATAACAAATTTTAGTCATAGATGCTCTAATAAATACCCTTTCCCCTAATAATTAGATAATAAACTGGGTTCTGTGTCAGTGACATCTACAGGGCTTTATTTTGGGGGGAGGGTAGGGACCCATGTGAAATACTGAAACTGAACAGCAAAGCTTGCAACCACACTTTTGGTGACTGATTTGCTTTTCTCTGCCTTTAAGATCCCAGAAGCACTTGGCTGTTTGTTGGTGGCAAGACCTCTGGCTCTGAAATTTCAGTGGGATATCACTCTGAAGGCTCTCTGTCCATAAATTAGATTTAATTGCCATATTAGAGCCCAGAAAATTCTGCTTTCATATCATAACTGCTCATAATGGAGAATAACAGTAAGATGTGATGTAAAGAACTCAACAAAGTCTGTCTGTTATGTCTAAGACTTATTTCCTACTCTGCTTTTTACTGCTCTCCATGCATGTGAACCTGGCGATACTGGGAAAGCTTTGCTTTCCTCTCTCATCATTAGAGTCTGTCCTGTTTATCTCTAACTTATGCTTTCTCTTGGTCTGCAAGCTTGCCTAACCACAAATGTCAGGTGAAGATGATCTTCTTTGCCCTTTCCCTGTCAGAGCTGCTCCAGCCCAAGCACTGGATGGACCAGGAAGCACCTGAGGGAAATTATTTGGGAATAAAAGGGGGATCACACTCAGTATACACAAAGAACGTGTTCTCATCACTGCCAGAGAACGTTAGTATGTCAGTGACCTTAAAGCTGATAAGGGAAATATTTTCATTACCACTGCTCAGACACTGCCAAGCCTCTGCATCTTCTCCTTGGCCACAGCAAAAATACTTTGTTTTTCTTCTATCAATAGGATTCCCAGTTCTTTCTTTACTTTTGCTACTGCTCTGTGTAGATAAGCACTGCTGTCCTTGCAGTTACACGGGTCTATTTGTGAAGATTTAATTTAGTTGGGGTTTTTTTTTTATCATTCTTTCTTTACTGATTTGTAAAACTCATCAGATTCAGTTTTTACTATATCCTTTGATATTTTTTGAAGCTTTTCAAAGTCATACGTGAACTGGAAAAAAGCTAAAGGATTAAACACCTCCCAGACAGAAGATTTACCAGGCTCTGAGTTTGCTTGGTTGGAATACAACAGTAACAGAGCAAAGAGAGTAGATTTTGTATTTTAACAGTTCTAAAAGAAAATAAGGGGTTCTAATAATGTTTTAATAAAAGGCTATTTTAAGACAGTCACATGATTTTGGGCACTTTTCTGTCCTAATTCTCCCAGTCACCTTCTCTGCTACAACACAACATTTAGCACACAATTCTAAGATCTCCAAGACAAGGCTGCTCCTCTGCACACATAAATGGCATTGCAGCTCTGTCTGCACTCCAGAACACACCCATGCCTGGGAGCAGTCAGGATTCCTGCACACTGGCAGCACAGGGATTTCATGCCAGGGGTATCATCCCTTCAGCACACAGCTCTGCTGCCCCTGCAGAAGCCAGAACCATCACTGCAGCCTTAAACCCTGCAACTACCCAGGGGAAAAGAGGCCATCAAATGCAAATGTTACTGCAAATACAGGTTTTTTCATACAAAGTGTGTTTCTGTGTGATACATTAATCAATACAGTGTTACACACCCGTGTCTGTATAAGCCACAGACACACACCCACAGTCTCTCTTTGTGTTACAACACATTTTAGGATGAAACACCAGAAAACTGCCCTTCCATACACATCAATACCAAGCTGTAGTAAAGAGCAGAGAATACACTCCAGGATAACTCAATCAAAAATCTGAGAAACCTGAAAGCATTTTCTCATGGCTGAGAGATTCATCTATTGGCTGAAGGCTCTCCTCCCTTTCCATGGTGGAAAAAACAATGTTAAAAAACATTGTGCTGATGATCCAGGGTGGCTTCCCCACACTTCTCCTGCTGATCTTTGATTTTACCACCCAGCTGAAGATGGGGAACGCAACATCTTCAGGTTTTATGTGAGCTTCACACTTCTATTTGTGTTTTTATGAGAACATTCATTTCTGGTGACCCAGCTTAGTTTTCTTGCTCAGTCAAACATTTTTCTGTCAAACCAGTTTTATTATCATATCATGGCTCCTTGCCTTAGGTGTAATCAATCATTCTTGCCTGCAGTTTCATTTCAGATTTGCCAATAACACATGACAGGCATTTTGCTTTTAGACATTGCCTATTTTTTTAATGGAGATTAATTTTTAAAATAAGATGCAGTTTTAGTGTCAAGATAATTAAATTTTTGTAAGAGATATTATCTTTCTTTTTTGCTGCATCAGCTCTCCTGAACTCATACCTTTAGTAGTCTGCCACTAAGCTACTCAAATAAAATCAATAGGTTCTGAAGTCCAGCAGGGAGAACTTTTTCCATTAATGAAATAACTTTATTAACTCTGAGAACCATGAATTGCTGAAACAATTTTTTTTTTAAATTGCCTCATCTGCATAAGAATCAACAGCAGTGTTTGTAAAGTGGCTCTATTGTCAAAGACATATTTGATAAATCTCTGCTGCATATTTTGCAGCATCAAAGGCTTTCATTTTGTTTGCTTCTGCCAGCTTTGTTTAGTAGAGCCAAACTTGCAGGAGCCAACTTAATGAAGTCAAATAATGCCTGACTTCCCCTGTGCAACTTAGGTTTATTTCAAGGTGTTGAGGCTTTGTGATGTCTCTCAGGTGTCAGCTGATTCTGGGAAAAGAGGTGGGGGGGGAAATGGCTATTTTGTAATTTAACCTTTTTTCACATGTTTGGCTGGATATTGTAATTTTGCTGTTGAGCCAGATTTTTTAGAAAAAAATACAAAACTTGCTCTGTTTCTAACTGCTCCTTGGCTCAAGTACAAAACTACAAGAGAGCCCAAGAATTACAGAGGAGTTTGCTTGTTTTTATCCCCCTGGCACAAGACTGGAATCAAATTACCCCACTGGTAGGAAAGCAATTTTACCATGATAAACCCGGGCTATGCTCAGTGGGCTCACTTTGATCACGGTGCTGTTGCTATTTTTAGTGGCTCTCATTCCAGCAGGACCTGGAGCAAGGCACATTCCACAGCTTCCATTTGTCGCTGCTGTGCTGCTCACTGGGCCCCACCCAGGCACACTGCTATTGATTTCAGCAAACTTTGGTTTTGACAGCTAGAATTAGGCAATTTTCCTACTCTGGGAAAGAGGAAAAAGAAGAATTGGTCCCTTGTTGCTCTCATGGAGTTGCCTTTGCTGCCTTCAGTATCAGCAGAGTAGCTGTGAGCATCCAGTGACAAAATCTAATATCAGGAGCTGAAAGGCTCCTACCAGCATCCCCCTGCCTTGGGCCAGACTCTCAGTGGTTCAACCTCAGCACATTTTATTCCAATGACATCAAAATGTACCTGGTTTCAGTTTAGAGGAGAAGCTTTACACCCCCAGTTTGCCTTTAACTGTATTTGTATCCAATAGTAAGAGATGTTTTGGGATGATGAAGAGCAATCACAGCCTTTGGATGTGCTTGGGCACTGCTGTTGCTTTCAGAGCAAGAGCAGGTGATCAATCTTTGTTCCCCTGGAAAGACTCTCTGAAATTCACCTGCTCTCTCAAGCTCACCTTCTGGTCAGCCTGGTTCTGATCTGTTATTTTTAGTCTGACTCAAGTTTGCATTTTAAACAAGGAGAATAAAGCTCCTTATCCCAGCAGACCACAACATTATAATCAAAAGACAGATAAAACTTTCATCCAAAATTTCAAGTTTTCCTTGAAATAAAGAGATTCTTT
This sequence comes from Alaudala cheleensis, assembly GCA_013398995.1. Classification (NCBI taxonomy): domain Eukaryota; kingdom Metazoa; phylum Chordata; class Aves; order Passeriformes; family Alaudidae; genus Alaudala; species Alaudala cheleensis. The sequence goes on along the minus strand of VWYE01021124.1, from coordinate 683,565 downwards.
TTCCAGTTTGTTCTTCTTATTTTCATTACCATTTTTTTTCTTTGCTTCCAGGTTTTGTGATACTGGAAGATTAGCTTGAATACCTTAAATGCTGATCCAAGTTAAAAAAGCATTATAGATGGGGATATAATTGAACTTGTACAAGAGAAACCCCCCCCCCCCACAACTCAAAATCTCATAAAGTCCTGATGAATTTATTACTTTAAATGACAGGGAAAACCAAAAGCAAATATTTTTTTTAAAGGCTACAGGGGTGTTAATTGAATGTCCATATGAACAGAAGCCATAAAACTCGAGAGGCAAGTTCAGGATAGCACTTGCCAGTGGTAGAACATGAATTTCCAGAGAGTTTTGAACTTGATGGAATATCCTGGATGTTGTGGTGAAAATATGGACAAAATAGCAATATTTCTGTTTTATGGACACTTCAATAATTTTCCAGCAAATATTTATGAAAGAGCAAGTTCTCTGGGCAAAAATGATGGCATAACACTGAACTGCTCTGAGAGATGTCTCACTAGAAATGAGGAAAGCAGAGAGCTATGTAATGGCAGAGAGAGAGAGGAACTAAAAAGGTTGAGACTGAGATGCACTAGTTCATAGAACAGCTCAGGGGCTATGACTAAAGGATTTTAAACTGATCTCAAATACAAAAAATCCCCAACACTTGCACTATGTCACTGACTTCATGATCTTGGATTCTCACAAGAACAGCATCACTGTCAAACTCAGGTGCTCCAGCAGTGAGAAGATTCAGACAGACAAATGTGTCTCTTGGATGGGAAAAGGGAACACAGTCACTGGGAAACAGCTGTGCTGAGCTGACAGGCCAACAGCTTTCAGCCTCATGTTCCTGTGTGCTTGGCTTCTGTCAGGCCTTGCCCTGGCCCATGTGAGATTCAGTGACCTTGTATTCATTAGCATATATGCAAATCAAAGTTGTAACAGACATAATGGGTGGTAAGTGGGGTCAGCCTTTACACCCAGCTGAATTCCCTCTGTCCTCCCCTGTTCTTAAACCTTCAGGAACAGTCATTACTCCCTATGTGCCTTTAGAAATAAATACATTTGTACTTCTGTGTTTAATATTAAATATGCAACATATTCCTGGTTTCACCTGGGATGGAGGTAATTTCCTTCCCAATATCCTAGTAGTGAAGCCACTGCAAACATCTAATCCGAATTATCTTCTACAGATGAGAAAGTGCAGCCTGTTCAAAATTTAACAAGACTGTGAAATTAAAATGATGCAAAGAAATGCATCTTCTACTTGTCATTTGGCATAAAAACATGTTTTATTGAGCATTTTGAAAATGTGTGGTGAAAGATGAAAGAAAAACAGATTATTCTGGAAGTTAGTAAAAATTTTAAAAAGCTGTAATGATACAGCCAAACTGTATTACAAAGCTATCCATTGGTCATATGGTTTCTTCCACAGGTGTTCAGCCAGAATTGTTATAGAATTAATTTCATTAAATAAGAATTAGAAATGATCAAGAAAGAAGTTCCTCATTGTTGCCTCAAGAGAACAAACAAAAGAGATGAAAGGCTTTCTAGAAAACTGCTGCCCTGTTTTCCATGTTAGCATAATGAGATTTTAATCATTGACTAGGACACATTAGTGAGAAATGAAGAAATCTTTCATGGAATAAGAAGAGGAGCTGTGCTGTGCCCAATCTCTAATGCACTTTTACAGGACTATCTGAGATTGTAAAGGACTTTTCTTTCTCAGTCTTGCATTCAATAGTTATTTCTAGGGATAACTTCCATTTCCAACTCTATTTTTTCCTATTGTCATTCAGAAGGTATCCATAGGTCACATGATCTTTCTATTATCCATTTTTAGATTCACAGAGAGGGGCAAAGAAAATTCTTCATGGTGAAAGAGAGAAAAGATGTCTTGATGGTGAGCCTAGGGATGTGTTTCAGACATCTCCTACACGCTGCAGCAGCAAGAGCTATCACAAATTTTCTTTTAAAAGCAGTTTTGCAAGTATTACAGGCAGTAATTTTCAGATTAGATGTTTGGACAGAGAATGCCTGGAAACACATAGCACTGAGAAGAGTTTTACAAAGAGATCACTGTAAAATCCAAAGCTGAAGTGAAGTGAGAAAGCAGTTGCATTTCAGCACAGGCAACATCATCTAAAAAGCTTAGAGAGCCCTCACTGACACTGACAGTTCTCTGGGAAAGGAATGCTATGAGTAAGCCAAGCAATAAAAATGTTTTTGATAAAAAATATGGGTTTAGGGCAATCAGCAGTGCCCTCACTGTCAAATTTGTCAGCATTTCTTTACAACACCAATCATGACTTGCTACTGACTCATCTCAGACCTGACAAAAGAAGAAAGAATTGCACCGACCCTTCCTTTGGGGAGATCATGACCCAGAGGGTTCCAGGCATTATTTAGGATGTGCAAGATGCACAGGATGTATAGGATTTCTCTTGAGGTCTGGCTTTTATTTTCCATTGCACTCAGCTGTGAGGAGGAAAGCTGCTCACAGATATCTGGGCTGGGTCAGTCCTGCAGAACCAGGGTATGTATGAAATACACGGGTTCTGTGTATTCTTGAGCACCATCTGCTGGTGCCTCTTCCTTTAATAAGCCAAATTCCTACTGAGCACTCAGGTACCAGACTCAGAACTTGCCAATTTGACTTTTGTGAGAAACCTCATTAAAATACTGAATGTAATTCCCATTAATTTCCTTAACCTTGGGCCAAACCCTCTGTTCCAGCCATAAGGGAAAATGAAATTATCTTTGCAAGATCTTTCTTTTTAATCCTCTTTGAAAAGTCCTTCACATTCAGAAATCTGCCATTTCCTCTTTAAGATCTTAGACCCTCTGGTTTTTAGATGCATTTTCTTTGGTGGTGCCTTAATGGATCTAAATTTGTTTAGATTACACTTGTCATTTGTATACATCTATTATTTGCTGAGTATATGTCTGATTCAAAGCTCTTTGCAGAATCCCTCCTAATGTTTATGAGTTCTGGACCCCAGCACCTCATTACATCAATTCTTGAGGGAAAATGTGATCCAGTAAACAAAAAAAAATTAATCACAAGGCACATCTTCCAAATATACCACTAAAAACATCCTCGAGCTTTTGCTCTGTCAGCCAACTGAGAATGTGTCTAGAAAAATGACTCATTTTTAGTCATTGTAGCTCAAATTTGGTCCAGGGACAAATCCAGCTTCTTATTCAACAAGACAATTTCTTCAGCTATGAAGTACCTTGGCTGGAGCAGAGAATCCTTTCAGTGAACACTGAGGGATTTGCTGAAATTGCTGCTCCCTTTTGTTTATGTTTTAGGGTTACTGTGTTGAAGGCACAGGCAATTACCTCCCATGGGAGCTCGTTTGGGAGCATCCAAGGTCAAGATCCTGCCAATGGGAATTGACATCTGCCTGCCCCCAGAGAATGCAAGTGCAGGCAGCACAAAGTATCACTTTTGAAAATAACCTATTGTAATATTGCACTAATTACCCCCTAAAGCCAGTAGATATGCAAATTCTTTGAGTCTGTGCTTCAAGATTCAGTTTGGACAGAGTTGTTTGAATGCTACAACTAAAAATTATTTTCATAAAACCAATCCTATAGAATATTAAAATTGTAAGAGATATTAAAATACATTTAATCCAGGAGCAATAATAAAGGTGAATTTGAATAGTAGCCTTAGAAAGATTTGGTTTATTTCTTTCTTAAGACATCATCTATAGAAACAATGAAAATAAAATGTGGGGTTACATACTGGCATTTTTAAAAACTGTATTCCTCCAGAGATGGAAAATCTGAGAATGTGCATACTGAAGAGTAAATTACAGACTCTTGTCTTTATTGTTATCTGCTGAAAGATGTGAAATAATCCAGTGTTTTAAAAGATGTTTTGGTTTTCTGGGCTTTCTTTGCAGTAGTCCTGCTAGAAAATTGGAGACAGCTATACTGTCTCTGTGCATGTAAAATAGATATTTATAGACTAATCTTGTTTGCAGAAGCAAGGAAGCCTTACACAGGAGAATATAAAGATATTCATTGTAAAGACAGGATATGTAAAAAAAAAAAAATAAACATTTCTTCATTCTGCTGGGTAGTTTTGTTTGTCCATCCAGGTGTAACACAGCATTTTCTCTCCATGGCCTGTGCTCACAGGTGCACCTCTCCAGGTGCACAGAGGTACCAACATGCCACAATTCATCTCTCTGGCAGGGAAGTCTGACTTAGAGGGGGAGGGATCACAAAACCCAGCAGCCACACAGACACATGGAGTGGACAGTTCAGGCAACCTGAAGTGCTGCAGGTTTTGGAGGTGATGAGGAGAACAACTTCAAAGCCTCCACACCAAGTTTTGTGCCTGTGTGGACAAAGATGTGTTCCAGAAAACCCAAACAAGCATCTCTAGGCTAAGGGCATTTCTCTTCCTGTCTGCTGCCCTTGAGATAATCTCTCACAGACCATGAACCTCACACCTAACTCTCCTGAAGCTAATTGACATAATTTTCCATCTCATCACCAGGGCTCTGAGTCCCCACCTCTGCTGCAGACAGCCACAATTAGCTCAAGTGTCCTGACTTTTTCTGTGTCTGCAATTCTCCTCTCCTGGGACTAGAGATAATGATGACTAATGACCAGACAGCCTTAAAAAAACACAAGGAGCATGCATTCAACACCAAAGCATGTAACAGAAAGCAGAATTTAGCATCCTGGATGTGCTTTTAGCTTTCCAAGACTCCCAGCTGGTGGCTGCTCACAGCCTGTCCCAGGCTGGCTGTGATGCTGGCAGCTGGCCGCCAGCCACCGGCAGTTTGTTATCTCTTCAGTCACAGGAGTTCGACTCTTCCATCTCCCTCAGTGACAGATATAGACTCCTGCAGCTGAGTCATTTCCCTGTGCTGCTCCCGAGCCTGCCCGTGCACACTGATGTGGAATTTCCTGCAGAGCCCCATCAAGGGAGAGCTTTGCACCTGAACGAGCCTCTGAGGTTGTTCCTCTCCCTCTTTGCCCTCAGCACACGGGGTGAGTGTGCTGCCAGGCAGGAGGAATCCTCCCGCAAAAATTCTGTGTCTGTCCCAAGAAGTTTCCCATGGAATAAAATTTCTATTTTTTTCCCCCCAATCGTTTCTACATTTGGTACATTTCAAGTTTTACGTGCTCAGATGTATTCAAGGGGCATTCTCACACATCAGCAACTTCAGGATTTCTCTAAAATATTCTTGCTATCAAATCTAACCCCAATTCCCTGCCTATTGCTACCTGTAATAAAACTGAAACCACATTGGCATATTTCAGACAAATAAAACCATCAAAGCTACAGCAAACTGAGATATTTCTGTGGACTGAAAATTAACTACAAGTAAGTATTTTGTAACAATATATTGAAATAGTAAATTTTAATTAAAATACACGAGATTAGATTAGTAACAAAATAAGTGGTCATTCTAGATACCTATGTTTGTGGCAGCCAAATTGACAATATTCTTTGGAAAATACTGAACTCTCATTTTCTGGAACAAAGCTACTTTAAAGGTGCTGCAGCATTAGGCTCTGCTTCCCCAGCTCCTCTTTAAATCACCACTTTTGCAACTAAACATGTTTTGGTAGAAGCAAAACTGGAATACCCTACTTTTTAAAAGATTTTATGACATTGTTACAATGACAAGTTGTAAGCAATCCCAAGACAAAGCCTCTACTGTAAGTCTAAACTGGTAATTCAGCATTTTTTTCTGTGAAGGGCTTCAGCTCTGCTGGGTTTTATCCTCTCAAATTTTGTGCAGAAAGGAAGAGAGAGGAGCATACAACCCATGACGTGCTGTCTCTACCTCTCTAGATAATAACTATAAAAGAAACAATAATGTGACTATATATTTTACAGGAAAAAGCCTTTTAAACTTACATGAAATACCCAGCAGGTATCTGCAGAGTGTAGTATGAAGAAGCAATGATTGAAAAACATCTCCTAAGATATTCATAAATAAGTACTGATTGGCCATAGCTCCTTGTTCATTACAGAAGGGAGACACTTCAAATGCATTTCCATACCCTGACTCCTTTCAGTCCTGAAGAAGGAAAGGTTTCTCCCCTTGTAATCCAATCAGTGCTCAATCAGTCTCACTGAACTTAAGTTTTCCCTCCTGACAGTCATTTTGTTATGAAAGCCCTCTCAGAAGGCTCTTCTTGTGCGGTTAGTCTTGAACTTCCTCCACATGCTTGGGTCAAGCCCTGCTTAATCCTGATTGCCATCATCTGGGAAGCTTTTGTCACAAAGGAGGGGGAGTTGCTCCTCCAGAGCCTCACAAGACATAATCTATTGTTAATTACTCAGCTTCTGTAATCTATTTGTGATGACCAAAATATATATCCGAGGTACTTTGTCATTGCTATCCAGAACTGAGTTAAATTCAATTTCTAGAGTATCTTTTCAGAATGGTTGTAAACAACATGGAACATCAATGTTCCAGGAAAATTTTCTGTAGGCAAAGTACAAAGGCTGCACATGATTTATTGGAAAACCATTTAGGGAGGGTAAAGCTTCTTTTTGCAAATATGAGTGTTCAATATCACCTTTCCAAAACAGTCCACAGAAAGGCTGGCTGAGTAATCACAGGTTGTGGCTGTCACATCATTAATCTCAGTCTTATTTTCTACATGACTTCTGGAGAAGAAGAATTTTTGCTGCTCTACCAGAGGGATGAGTGAATAGATCACAGAACAAAACTAAGTGACAAAAGTGTGCCCTTAATCTGCCCACAGTTTCTAGGCTACAGCTATTGCAGATGTCCATGATAACATATAGCAGCTATTCAGTTTGTGAGAAAATGATGTATTAGCTATTGCACCTTCAACTCTGACCTGTCTATTAGGAGTTATCAAAATCTTTTACAGTCATTAATTATACAGGGTGCCATTTTGTGAAATGAGCCCTATTCCTGTTTTTTTTCCTGTCAGAAGGAAGGGACTGATCCCACCACAATTCATCCTGTGGCATTTCTAAGCTTGCCTATCTAGGGGGCTGCATGAAAAGTAGGAGATCTGCCAGAAGTTTCACACCATCAAGTTGGAGAGCCCCTGAGCCCCTGAGAGGTCTCTCAGGGACCATTTTGAGTCCTTCCATGGAACAGAAAACCACAGCTGGAAAACAGGAGAGGTTCTGCTCTGATCCTGCTCAGTGCTGTTTGCAGTCAGCCCCCTGTGCCTGACACCCACCCTTCCTTTGCAGCTTAGGGGTTACCCAGAAACAGCTGCTGCTACTTTTCAGTGTTTTAGAGCCACATAAAGCCAGCAGAGGATGCACTTAGAGCTGTTCCCAGAACTCCCATAGATGCACACACACCTCCTGCCTTCACTGTAGCCTGTAGCATTTGTGCTTTGCTCACACAAGGCTCAGCACAGAGGTAACTCACACTCTCCAGCAGAGAGGCAGCAAACTTGGCCCAGCTCAAGGAGCAAAGGCAGCACAGCTTGTCCCTGTGTGGGGCTTTGAGATGCTCAGCTGGGGAGGAGCTCCAGATCTTATTTACAGGAATGTGGCTTCTCTGCACACTTCATTCAAAATTAGATTTTTGTAGCAGTGAAACTGTAGAACTCAGTTCAATAAAGGAATCACTTCTTTTATTATCAGTTTAGCAGAGTAGCAAGGGACTGAGGGTTTTTTTAAAATTGATTTAGAAAAAATATATTTTTAATCATCTTTGGCAGCTAATTACATTATTTCCAATTATGTAACAGTACTGCTCATTATAGAGTGTAAAATATCAAGAGAGAAAATGTTTATTCCAGAAAACCTGTCAATTTTACCAAGCTTGAACTTTAAAGTTTTATTCTCACTTCTTGCAATTTAACTTTCTTTTCTTTGCTGCTTCCTTTGTCCTCTTTTTCAGTGCAAAACCTTGTTCAGACCTCCTGGATGCAAATTCTGGTACTTGAGCTACTCATGTGCACATCTTTGTGCTTAAAATATATATAGATGTGAGGGGATCAGTGTGAGGTTATTTTTGTCTTTAAATTAAATCATCTTCCTTTTCTATAACATCTTGTGTCAATGGTTTCCTACAGCACCACAATATTATACCCTACACAATCAAACTTGCAAAATGAAATATATTTGTTGTTTATTACTTGCACAAAAGGAACAGTCATCTAAAGAAGCAGAAATTGCTCTGAACTTCCACTGGAAACCTTTCTGAAAGCTGTGCATGAAAGATTTGGAGGGGGAAAAAAACAGCTCTCTGTTAAAATTCTTATACAGAGTAGAAAGCAACATGATCCCCTGAATTTGTCTGAAAATGCAGCTCATTCAACTCTAGGTGAACATTAATGAGAATAAAGACCACAGGTCCTTGGAAGAGCCAGCCAATATTTGCTCACCATTGATAGAAACAATATTATCCTGTGGGCCTTCAACATTTCCTCTATATTTTAAAAAAGCTGAAGAGGAAAGATAGTTTCATAAATAATCCTCCTCCAGGTCCTTTTCACAAATCTCATCTCCAGAGTTTCCAGGAGCCTTTTGGGCAAATTTACTGCAGAGAGAGATGTAAATATGAGCTGTGTGTAATTCAAAACATCCCATTTTAGGGGACTGGTCACCAAAAGGCACTATAAGGAAAATTAGGGTTTACTTTTGCCATTATAAAACCTAATTTAATATAACAATATAAGTATTATACTTGATCAGTGACAAATAATTATGCACAGGCACTTCTAGGGGATGTACTTAGATTAGACTCTACTTTATCTCAACAAATAACCATGTTAAATTACCTTTTTTTTTTTTTTGCTCACTACCCATGAGTCTCCAATTGCTTTTCAAGAGCCATGAGGGTTTTTATNACCTAAAGGTAATCAGGAGCTACTACAGGAGCGTTAAACAAAGCACAGGGACCTAAGACCTTGGAAAGAAAGGCAGCGATGCCCAACCACACACAGAATTCATCCCATCCCATCCCATCCCATCCCATCCCATCCCATCCCATCCCGCTCCACATCCAGAGCTGTGAGGAGAAGGAGGAAGGGGGGACTTTCTGAATAATGGAGTTTTTCTTCCCAAGTAGCCAATTCCATCACCAATAACAGGCAATAAACCCCAGATGTCCTGGGTATGGCTTTACCTGCTCTACCTGATCTTTGTCTCAACTCACAAGTGTCCTCACTTTCCAATTCTCTTTCCCATCCCACTGTGAGGAAGTGAGGAAGCAGCTGCATGGGGCTGAGCAGGCTGAGGTTAGCCAAGACAAAATGTTAATTAACTACGAATTAACTGGGGAGAGGTCATAATACTGAAAATATTTTCAAGTAGAAAAATACCTTTCAGAGAGCACAATTAAAGCCTAGCTTTGAAGGTTTAACAATTACTTCAATTTATGCATATCCTGATTTTATGGGTATTTGCCCTTTCTGTGAAAGCTACTTTTTACAGAAAAGCTTTGTTCATATAAAGGTTGTTCTGGCAGAACTATTCAGAGAGATTGAATCCCTTTGAAGCACCCAGAGTGAAACAGGTTCATTTCAGCAAGGTCAATTTGCTTTTCTGGCTTCCAGAGTGTGAGGGATCCAAGCAGCACAGAGTGTGCTGCCTCTGTCACTGCAATTCTCTTCCAAACCAGCTCACAGGGAACATTTAAACTGAACAAATATAGTGCAGGTTTTCATCAGAGATAGGTTTTTTTCTTTAACTGAAGGAGGTCTGAGGAGGTTTATCTATGTGGAAAACTTTTAATTAAATAGCAGCTGCATGTCTTCTTTGGCTGACAGGGATAGACAAACTCTGCTCAAGTACCTGTTCAGTCAATGAATTTTTACTTTTTAAAGTGTGTGCTTAACAAAAGCCCAAAGCCTGAGTATTTGACAACAGCCAATGCTGTTATGTGATTACTTTGTGTTCATGTTTTCAGAGTTAAAGATGTTAATGTGCAGCCTGTTGTAAACATTACTCAAGTTTTAAGACGATGTTTGGAAAAAAAAATTGTTGCAATTGCAATCCAACAGACCATTATGCCTTAAGAGCCTCCTGTCAACGAATTTAAGGATATTTAACCTCCATCTCCACAGTTCCCCTCTTATCCATACAGGCTAAGATGAACATTTTTAGGCTGGATTGGAGAAAGCCCTTCAGAAAAATCAGATTTTAAATTCCACATGACTTGGCCTCAGCCCCCTGCAGCAACTCAGAGGACAGTGCCAGCCTTGTACACAACTAATCTGTGCTTCATCTGAGAGACTTCAACAGAAAGTTAAGGAAATGCTAAGGAAGAACACATTCATGAATTAATTAGCTGAATATTGAAACTGTCTGGTGATGCTCTCATAAACTGCTCTGTGAGTAGAGTGCAGCTGGGAGCCTGAGGGTCTGGTGACCTAAAGGATCTTGATCAGGCAGAAGTCAAACACTGCCTGCACAGGCTCTTGCTCAAAGAAGTTTTAACAACACTGGTCAGGTGTTATTAAAAAATACCTTCCTTTCATAGAAATTTTAGATAGAAGAATTATAGTAAGAAATACTCCAAGGGGATTTAGGTTTTGCTTTGGTTTTTGTAGGTTTTTTTCTTTTCTTTTTCATTTCATAGAACTCTGAGTTTGTTTGGGGCTTTTCATTTTTATTTTTTTTTAAGACTAAATGTAAAAGAGTAAAACTGCAATAATGCATTGTACAAATGCAGTGGCAAAAACACTGTCAGAGTAGGCAATCAATAACAGAGAAGTACTGGAAACAGATTATTCCCCAGTGCACACCTGCTGCATAATTGAAGGTACAGTCAGTAGTGATATCCATAGGAATGGGTATGATGCTGTTATTCAAGCTGTTTTCTATCCTATAGAATTAAAAAGATAAGCAATCCTACACTCCACATCTGCACATGAACTACTTCTCCACCTGCTTTTTAGAGGAAATTGAGACTACCAGTGATAATAGTGCATAGTCCATCTCAACATAATGAAAGAAAAGCAGGGAGACTTTGCCTCCACCCTCTCTCAAGGCTTAGAGAGGCCTTTCCTGGATATATGCAATTAAAATTAGATCAATTCTGTGATTTTTCCTCATGTTGCTGACATCACAAACAGTGATGTCATCAGTGAGCAGCTATATAGATGTTACCTCTCTGGTTGCTACTGATAGGGAGACATAAAATCCTGCTGGATGAGAAGGTGACATTTATTCCTCATGTCCTTATCGAGCCCAACAGCCCAACCACTGCTCTCCCTATTCCCAGTGGATTCTGTTGTTGGGAGATGCACTAAGGACAGTGGGTAGTGCTTCAGTAGTTGCTAATTGCATCTCACCTCACCTGATTCAACATAAATGGATCAACCCTTCCAAAAGACTTCACCCAAGGCCTCTTTTCAGATTACATGCAATGCCTACAAGGCTTGATCTCCTCAGCCATGTCTCTAGACAAGCATTTCAGATGTTGAACTTCTCACAGAATACCCAGGACAGCTGCTCTGAGAGCTGCAGCTGTCTTGGGCTTGAAGGTATTGAGCAATTTAGTGCTGCACTAATTGGTGTAAGTCTTGTCACCTTCCCCTACACACAAAAAAAAGCAATTCAGTGTTAGGCCTATTTCTAAAATAAGTAAGATTACAGGTAAGCTTTGTAATTTATACACAGAAAATTCTTCAATGCAACAAAGTTCCTTTTCTGTACTGAGCTAATTTAACCCAGGCTTGATTGTACCTCAATGCTCCACAGAACACAACATGAAGCCAGCAAGCAGGAATTCTTAGGTGAAGACAAAGGCTGCATCCCTGGGGCATTTCTGAACATCACAGAACCACCAACTTAATTTTTTATGTTAGGGCTTTTTGTAGGTCCCCTACCTAACAGGATTAATAAGGCAGTGTCAGAAGTGCTCCCAAAATTAAGGCAAGGAGGGAACATAGAGGTAGGACACATCTCCAAAGAGGGAGAAAAAGTCAGTGTTTCCCCATAGAACTACATGAAAAAGTATTCTAGTTAAAATCCAGCCAGATAGGCTCTATTCAAAACTTACTGGGTTATTACAAAGCAAAAGAAGCACTAGGCAAAGTACTTTAAATGCATGAAACCTTGATGCAAGCCATAGATCATGGACAAGATGCAGGAGACAAAAATCAACAGCATGCCCATTGGGAGCACCTGAAAAATGTATGCAGGGTGACAGCTGAATGATTCGGGTTTCAGCTGTTCAGCAGTGTCAGTGCAAGCCTGGGTGAGCTCTGCTGTGCTCCTCAGCCATCTCTCAGAGCTGAGGGTGCTGGCAGGGCTCTGCTCCCTTCCCAGCGTGGGTTTTACCTGCTCAGCAGTGCTTGGCAGCCACATCCCACGGCACTGAGCTCCTCTCCATCCCCTCCTGGCAAACCTCCTCAGGGTACCATTCCCCATATCTCTCCTTCCCAGAGGCACAGTGCAAAATTCCAGTGCTATGAATCAGAACATCAGCTCAGACCAGCAAGATAAATTTGTTATTCTCTGTGGAGCTGTTCCCTGGTTTGCCACTCTTGCTCCCAAGGGATCCAACAATATTGCTTGACATTTAGGTTTGAAATGGAAAGACCTGGACTACAGTAATAAAAAGGCAAATACTAAACCTCTGCATTTCCTGATGAGTATAATTCTGCCTAGCTGTAAAGAAGGTTGGGGTAGACCAGTCAGCTGGGCCCCCTGTGGGAATTAAAGGTGGCATCATCTGCTCTGGCACCTACAAAAAATATCAAGTCAAAACCACAGGCAACCTGTTTCAGGAAAGATCAAAGAGCTCTTTTGGCTTACAGTTTTGGAATATAATATCTTAATTCTGCCTAAATCCTGCCTTAGGCATGGAACTGTTTTCCAGATCTAGCCCTTAGGATTTGTAAAGTGTAATGACAAATGCTCTGTGTTACAATTGTAAGTGACGTGCAGCCCCATGTATCCATACATACTATTCCCATATGCCACTCCCTTCTCACACCTAACAGAAATATTACAGAATTGCAGCTGACATAGGACAGTGACAGATCAGAATCTGATCCAGGCAATACACAGAACTGTCACTGAGGATCACAGAAGCAGAGTTTTTGTAAAAGCCTTCACTGTGTGATGTACCTGGTAAATCACTGATGAGAGGAAACTTGGAGCCATTCCTTCTGAAATATGTATTATCTTCCTATTAGAGATAGCTCTCAACCTCACTTTTATCTCTGAAAGTCCCTGACCCCTGGCAAGTCTCAGATTCCAAATTTGGAACAGCATCTGAATTTTGCAGCTGGTCCTTCCATTCATAATGAGCCAAGTCAAAAATGAATACATCCAAATTAGAGGGGAGTATCAAACTCTGGACTCACATCTGAGTTGTGCAGCAGAGGCCTCTTTCAAATGCTCATCATGTACCCATGGTGTACAATAATCCATTAAAATCAGATCTTTTGTTCACAGTAAACCCAGGTGATCCTGCACCAAACACTTGTTAGTGATATTAAGCACAAGTTGTCACACACATTAATGCTTACACAAATTAATCAGCCTAAATGTGTGGTGTACCAGAGACTTGTGATTGATAGGAGGGTGGGGATCAGATCTGTACACAAACAAGATCTACTGGAAGTGAATAAAAGAAAAGCCATCACTCCTCTATGAGTCTGTCATCTGCCAATTCTGTTAAAAAAAAAACACGACAAAACCCCCATAAAATTCATCTCAAGAGAGAAACCCAAAGTTCAGTTGCTCCTCCTGTTTCTATTTGCAGCTTTCTTCTCCTAATGTCAACTCCATCTGTCTTCCACTGGAACTTAATGTCTTTTGAATTGTCTATTTAATCACTTGCAAGTTTGTCCCCTTGTTTGGCTGCACTGTGCCCTTCATCTGTCAGCTTCAGTGCTCACCACACAGAGCACCCTCCCTCCCCCACCCACAGATCCTGTCCCTCCTTTTCAGTATATTGCATTTTATCAGGTCACTCTTCTGTTATCCTGAGGTTAATTTTTTTTCCACCCAATGTAACCCATTTCTGCTTCGTAAGCATGAATCCCCCACTGCTCTCTCTCCTTTTCTATCCCGAGTTTTACAGAGAATCCTCTCTGTCTTCTGCTTTGCAGGATGAATTCAGAGCCTGCTCTGGCATCTTTGTGCCTATAAGTGTGATTTTTCTACTTGGAGCAGAGCAGGAACTTAGAATTACAGGAAATGTCTCCTCCAGTAGCAGCAGTTTGTTTAGTGCAGGGCTGGTGTTACACAGTGACTTACTTGATTTTTTTTTAAAGAATCATTTTGCATTATTCATTTCTGATAAATTACCAAGAAGCACACTCAGACTCCACTCACCCACTCATATTATAAATGAATGCTGACATATAGAGCATTCTTCCCCTTCATGGATATACAGGAATCCTAAACAAACACTCTTATTCCTCCTCTAATTATGCATCTATAGTTGCAGGGAAGTACAGAGCTATTCAACCCAAATGGAAATCTTAATGGAACACCCCTGACATTTCTTTCTGGCTGCTACAACAGTCCACCCATGGTACTGCATTTTCCAGGTACCACAGAGAAAATCAACCAAACATTATCAGACATAAGCAAGCAAACTTGGTTTCTTCTTACCTACTTCATTATCCTCAGGTCCTACACTTGGTTTCAGAGTGGTTCCACCTTAGGAGAAGGCAACACTTTTATCAATAGGCAATTAGAGGTGTCAGTCAAGTTTTGAAACAAGTCCTACTGTGTTCTGGAGATAACCCCTCCAGAGCCCTGACTTGAGAGATGCTTTTGTAAATGTGGGAATCTGTGCCACTGGAGAATATAACACAGTTTTTGCTATGTTTTATTGTGAACACAGAGCATTCTGGGGACATGGTTTGAAGATTTTATTCAGATGTATTCAGGTATGTTTTGCAATGTTCTGCCTCTGTGTAAACCCATACGTGGTGTTGCCTTCCAATGTCAAACCACAAGGAAGCTGATGGAGCTATGAAAAAAATAAGCTACAGATGAAACAACAGTTCTTAACTCCCCAGATGATCAGAATCACTCTCCAGAAATATTAATGAGCTGTCCAGTTTCTGTGTTGGGTGTTTGGAGGAGCAAGGTTCATATGAAGCTTTCATTCAATGCATTTCCATTTGCTTATGCTATAATATTTCCCCATTTTATTAGAATAATTGTTCTACTGCTGAGTGGAACTAAACTTTTGCATCAGAAGCTAAATATGCTGAATATGTTTAGCTTTGGCTAAAATATGCTGATGTTAGCAAGGTAGCAAGGGGGACACCTCCATTCTTTGCAGCTCACAGGTCTGGATCATAACCATGTTCCCTGAGGGCATAAAACAGACATCAGGAAGATAATCCCACTTCATTCCTGAAAAGTGAGCCTGGCCATCTCCAGTTATTAACATTGCTGGAGAGCACAGTCAGAGAAAACACACTGACCTATCAATTTTTCATTAGTTACCCATTACACATTTACTACTGAAGGGAAATATCCTTAATTTATTGGAAAAGTGACAGCTTTCACAGCTACAGGAAAGCCCATGTCCTCTCCTGATGGTGAATGACATGACCCTAAAGCATCCCAAGGAAACGATTACAGCTGCATCACGTATTCTCCTGCAGAAATGGGGAAAAATGTACAGATCCAAACTTTCCCTCAGCTGAGAAGGAAAATGTGAAAGTTTCTTGGACTTCCAGGCACTGACCATCTCCAGAGAAGCAAGTTAATGTTGTTTCTGAAATGGTTTTTACACAAACATGAAGGACAGACTTCGGTGGACTCCATGGCATGAACAGGTGCTCATCACAGAAAGAAAAATGCCAAATAAAAGAGCAAAACAAAACCTTAAAGGCTCAAAACCTTGTGCACACATCAGATTCTCAGCCATTCTTCTTTCAGCCAATATCCATTTTTCTCACAATTTCTAATTCCAAAAGAAACCTATTCAAAGTCAATATTTGCCTTTTCATTTTCTCCCAACTCTTTCCCCCATACTGTTTCATACGCAGAATCCACAATGTTGAATCTGTCATTACATTCATTGCCATGGCAACAAATGGGATGCCATAAAGAGTGTTTTAATCCAAGGACAGAGTGGTAGATAAAAGTTAGATTCTGAAACAGAATTCTTGCTCAATATCAAAAGTAATTACAAAAGGACTGTAGAAGATCACTTGTTTAGCTAATTTTCTTTTACATACAGAGAAGTTTGCTTCTCTCCACAAAGGACATTCTCACCTTTAAGTGCTGAACTCTCAGAATAATTTTTATGGGTAGAGGTGGCTTAATATGCTAATATTTATCTCATTTTTCTTGATTATAGGACATACATATTTTTTATTTTCAGCTGATAAGCTAGTTTATATTAAAATATGAATAGAAGATGCTGTGCTTGATTATCCTCAGTGGCATCTACTTATTTCAGTAGGCTGTGGGAAAACACAATTTATGAGAGCAGAAACAGTGTTTATAGTGACTTGCAGCCTGATGGATTCCAAAACCCCTAACAAACCAGAATGGATCCAAAAGAAATTAAATTCTGGATGATATTTTGATTCCTCCATGGGGGTTCTCCTAAAAGGATCACACGGGACACAGGGTAGGGAAATGCAGCCCTTTATGACCATCTTTCTGCAGTTCAGCACCTTAACCAGCCTCTGCTGCATCCAGACCCTCCTGTGGATCTAGAAATAAATAAATTGGAAAATATACCGTTTTCTACCACTGGAAGAACCCAAAAATTTTGCAAAAAGGTTGTTAATAGCTAAGAAAAATAAAGTACAGACATATTTCTCCTAACAATTCCAAATTAGTCAGAATCTGCAAATGTATTTTACTCAGTAGGCATGCTGCAATCACAGCTTACAGACTTCTGTCAAGCTATGCACTATCAGGAAAAGAAAATAAAGTCTAAATCACACTCTAAAACAGCATTAAGGAAGCACTAATGTTGTGGCACAAACTGAGGTAAGTGATAAAAGGAACACATAAAAGCAAATATCACACAAATTTATTTTCCTAGGGTTTAGGCACACCAGGATAGCTGCTTAAATCCTTATTTAATGTGGTCTGCTAGAGAATCAGAGTGCATATGGCAAGGTTCTGTCCCACCAGGTGCCTCCTTTGATGGTGTTTTTCACCTCAGCCCTCATGTCCTTCTAACTAAAGGCTTTATATTTCCAAATTCACTTTTCTACAAACATCACAGGAAAAGTAAAGAAGTATTGAGTGAGTGTTCAAGGTAAGATTTGAACCTAACTTTGAAGTTTTGAGGGGATGAAAGAGACTGGTGGAAGTTTCCTAAAAAAAGCGCATTGGAAACTTGATTTAACTGGAAAATAACTGACATTTCAGAAAAATGTATAAAGCATTTCTTCTTAAGAAACCCTCCAGTAAGATAAAACTTGTCTAGTCACACAATGTCTCACCACTCACTGAGCAATAAAAGCAGAAATGACAACCACATGAAATTATATTACATGGGGGAGCTTGAAGTCTGTTCAGAAATTCAGTTTTATGCTCTCACCAAAGCATTTCATCTTCCAAATTACATACACATTTTAAACTTTTTGTCTCTGTTCTTGGTTTGCTTATAATGGAATTGGGTTTGGGTCTGTTTTGAGTCAGTGTTTTGGATTTTTGCTGGAGACAGTGCTGATAACCCAGGGATGTTCTGCTGTCCTGGAACAGTACTACAGATAAATTAATAAATCTTAATAATTGATAATAATTATCAATGGCCAATAAAAGCAGTGCCATTTTTCAGAATAATATGTCTCTTTCCTGATTTAAACCACACTTCCAAGAGGCCTTGGAGTGTTTTAATCGTTGGGTTTTTTTCCTTTGGTCAAATATTTTCCTATGTGCTTAATACTGAAAGGATTAACAATTATCTATAGAACTTGAGCCAGAATCAATACCAGTAGGGAAAAAATCCATCCAGAGGATTGTGTGCTTCTTTTTGTATTAAGAAAATCACTCCAGTCAAAGAAACTGAAAAACAAACAGTGGGGCAGGGTGGGGAGAATGTGCTTTTTTGAGTGAATTTGAATGTCCCATTGTAATTATGACTTTTTGTCACTTTTTGTCTGGCCATAGGGGAAAAAAATTCAAAAACCCACTTATTTCAAACAGAAGGTCCAAATGGTCTCTTCTGCCTTTTCCTACAATGCCATTTAAATTGTTTAAAGTCACAGATCCGAGCCTCCAGGGGAATATGCACTGTCCAGATCCTGTGTGTGACTTGCCAGAGAGAAAGGAATCTGTGATGTATTGTGCTAATCCTTTGAGATGACTTATTAAATATTTTGTCCATCCAGATACACAAAATAATCCTGACATTTTGATAGTCACCAAAAATTGCTTTTTCCAGACTCCAGTGTGTTGCCCAGCAAGTGATCCTTAACTTCTCCACACAGGACTCACAGGGAAGCCTATAGAAGCACATTTCTGTGGAATTGTTTCCTGGAAATGTTTTGTTTAGAACTGTTAAAATGCCTAAAGCAAATCACACTGTGCATTGCAAGGAAGCTCCTGGGTAGAGTTCAAATGCCTTTATTTCAACAAATGGAATACATATATTCCCCATGTTCTTTCATTTAGATCTCAGTGATACTTTTATATCTTCTTTGCTTGCTTTTTAAATCATTTACAGCCTGTGAGAAAATAATAGGGATAGTCCTCTATAAAGTGGTTTGTGAGAAGGCAGCTCTATGGTGCTTCTTGCACCCTAAATGTTACATTTGCACACAGTTAACAGCAAGATATTTAAATAATAGTGCAATGCTAGTTTTCATTCAGTTGTCACTGAGGGGAACAAGAAACCCACCTAGCAAAAATTAAGCCTCATTTCATATTTGCTTCATGCCTGAGTATCTGTGTTATAAACTTGGCTAAAATCTGTAGTTTTCTACTGACATTAACTGGCAGAGCTTTTCCTGGCTGACTAAAAAGACATGAGGAAACATAATACCTGTGCTAGAATTTTGGGATTTTTTTTTTGCAATCTGAGGGCAAATACTGAGGTTCCTGCCACAAAGCACTCCAAGGAATCTGAGGGTAAGCATCAGCCTGAAGCCCTCAGTGAGTGACCACTTCATTGCACAGCAGACTCTGGAGACTCTGACACATCCAGATCTTCATACTTGGGCTGGTCCCTTCACCCTTAGGATGCTGTTTTGATCTTTTTATCAAATAGTTTACTCAGTCATCAGCTGTGGTGGGAAAAAAACTCCAACAAAACAAAAATCACAGCAATATGAGCTTTGCTTATTGCTACAAGAACTCAGGACTTGCTATATGCACGCACAAAATACATGGGGACCACCTGTCCTCAGTTTGACCTTAAAATATGGAAGGAAAATGTGACCTTTAAAGCCCACTAGTCGTTGCTTTTGAAAGCAAAAAATGGCACTTTGGGCTGGAAAGGACACACAGGAATGATGTCTTTCTCCATCAGAAGCAAGAACTCACAGCAAAAATACAAGCACAGGCTTCAAAGGGAACTTGATAACACCAACAGGCAGAAAAAAGTTATATTTTTATGCTCAAACTCAATAGCACATTACAATATCAGCTGGGACTCCCAGTTTATCCTCTGACCTTCTTTCCCAGTCCTTTATAACACAGTCACAAGTGGCAGCAGCAACAGGCAAAGCATGTCTTTAATCTGAAATTCACGGATGGAACTGTTGCTAAAAAAACCCCCATGAACCTTGGAATCTGTTTCTTCCATGGAATAAAGGTTTGTTGTATCAATATCCACAGTTACAAGCAAGCCATTAAAAATTAACAAACTCACAGCCTTAAATATAATGCATATATCTGTTTAATAGCCTAGGAATAATAGCTCTGAGACTACACATGGCTGAACATTTAATCTGGAGAGTCTCCATTTCCTCTTGTCAAAATAAGCTCAGCTTTAGTTATTGAAGAGGTAGGAAACAAGATTAATGGTCTCATGGCTGGGAGTTATTTTTAGCTTGCTTCTCTCTCTACATTGTATTGTTTGCTTGTGTAGTGTAGAGCAAATGGGACTTTATATGAAATACACTTGGTTACCATATTTGTGTGGCCATTAATTTCACTATGAAGGATAATGTACATCAATAATCATTTACATCTAAAAAGTCTCAAGTTGCAGCTTTTTGCTGAGATATTGAAAATGATGTAGAGGAATTGTTGTTTTCCTCATTAATTTTAATACAAGGTATGTGTCTAAATGTATCTACCTCCCAAGATTATTTTGTAATCTCAACTCATTTTTCTTAATGACATGATTTTGCTTAGTTATGTAAAAATACAGCATGATTTGGCTATTTAACATCTTCTTAACTTTATATTACTGCAGAAGATAAAAGAAAATAAAACCTTATGGCATGGGAAAACACAGTGTGGGGGTTCTTTGTCAGGGCTTTGTCATGGTGTAGGCAAAAAAAGCCTTGATGATTTCTATTTAGAGGTCATTATTTTGAGAGACCAGCAGTGCCACTGATGGAAACATCAGAGATGCTTCCGTTTCAAAGTTATCACTGAATAATTAATTTACTTAAAACTCAGACAAAATAAATATGCAAAGCAGTGAGATGATATTTGACAGCTCCTACACGCCTTTTAATATTTAATGTTTATGTGGGTAGATTAGCAAGAATCTCTAATTGAATTAGCAACATCATAATTTGAAACATGAATATCTAAGTTTCAGTGGATGGTCACTGTAAGTAGTGAAGTAATTCAGTGGGTCAGATTCAAATATAGTCAATAAACCACCCTACACACTCACAAAGTAACAAAATGGAATATAAAAGCACAAGGGAAAATACCTGATAGCCATATAATTTTGAAACAATGGAAAAAAAAATCTGTATTTGATTATTGTTTCATAATTCTTTTAGAAAAAAATTTTATTAAAGTTTTTGCTTTAACTTTAAAAATTATTTATGGGTAGAACTTGGCAAGATTTTATACTAAGAGACCACTTCATGTCTAAGCAACTACAGGGAGGAATCAATACTTGAAACAGCTCAGCAAACTGGCACCAAAGGTGTTATGGGGAGGCATTAGGGGCAATCAAGGATTGATGAGGCAGTGAATGAGGGGTGCTTTCCATTCAGAGCTCCATGAACAAGCCACAACAGAGTCAGAGAAAGGCAGGGGTTGGAAGGGACCCTTTAGCTCCAACCCCTCTGCCATAAGCAGGGGTGCCACCCACCAGCTCAGGCTGTGTCAGGTGTTGAACACAGCAGAAGTTTGAGCACTGATCCAACTCACTTTTCACTCATCATGTTCAAACCACCTCAGATTCTTTCATTAAAGACCTTCTCAGCTTAAAACTCATAACTAGTGAAGAAACTCTCCAGACAGCCTCCATCCTGCTACCACCACCTTTATTCTGAACAGCAGCAGGGACAACTGCTGTAACACAGTGAAGTCTCATCAAGGTAATCAGGGCATTATCGAGGTGGGTGATAATAGCTGAACTGGAAACATGTCGAAAAAGTAAATAAAGCATGTGATCTGACTACCTTTGGGGAGAACAGAGTGGGGGGAGAGACCATTGTGCATCAGAATACTTTGTTCCTTTTAAAGACAGTCCTGGTTAGATGAAAGCTAAAAGATGTTCCCCCATGAAATCAACTGATAAAACATAGGAGACAAGATANATAACTAGTGAAGGAACTCTCCAGACAGCCTCCATCCTGCTACCACCACCTTTATTCTGAACAGCAGCAGGGACAACTGCTGTAACACAGTGAGGTCTCATCAAGGTAATCAGGGCATTATCGAGGTGGGTGATAATATCTGAACTGGAAACATGTCAAAAAAGTAAATAAAGCACGTGATCTGACTACCTTTGGGGAGAACAGAGTAGGGGGAGAGACCACTGTGTATCAGAATACTTTGTTCCTTTTAAAGACAGATGTGGTTAGATGAAAGCTAAAGGATGTTCCCACACAGTCAACTGATAAAATACAGGAGACAAGATTAAGACAAGGAGATGAAAGCAAATATTTAAAGAGCTTTCCTATCTCTATAATTAACAAAAGAGGCAAGTGTCCAGCAGGATAGAGTGCACCTGATCTGTGATCACCCCTGAATCTCACAGGGCACACGTAGGGGAAGCCCTCAGCTTCAGAAGCTGTGCTGTGAGACAACCCAAATATCACACAGCATGCCTGAAAGGGAAGTTGGCAGTCACAGGGTAAACTCACCCTGGTGCCTGTGTGTGCTTCAGCTGAGCCATTATCCAAATGTCAGGAGCTGACTGGTCTGGTTTTAACAGGTGAACCTTAAAATATGATCTAGAAGGGAGAACTCAGCAAGTGACCTTAACATCTGTACCTACAGCACAGTTGTTCTGTGTTTCTCTGAAGCTGCAAGGCTGCAAAAATTTACAATTTCTTGCTTTCACTTATTTTATAAGGTGTTTCTTTCCACAATGTATTCTTTCACCTTAAATGCACCAATAGCACTGTTGAGTAAAACAAAGATGAAACATTTTCATCAATAGTTAGAAAGGATGAAAGGAAAATAAATGGATTTTGAATTTACATGAAAACATGAAAATTAGTTGAAGGGGTTTTTTTGTGTTCTATGAAAAGATTCTGTAAGTCATACAGCATTGCTCAAAATGGTCCACATGTTTGGTGTCTTTGCTGTGCTTGAAACAGTAGACACCTCCTCAAAATGGAATTAGCAGGCTGTATCCACTCATGGGAGCCTCACTCTGTCTGCCAAGCTCATTCTCAGAGTGTGACTCTGAATGATCTGGTTAAGCACATAGTTAAGGACAAGCTAGAAGAATACTGAAAAAAAAAAAAAGAGATTCATCCCATCCAGAAGGGAATTTAAATGTTTCCAAGCACTGGTGCCAGCAAAGCTGCTGAAATATGAGATAACATTCAACAGAGGATTCCTCTATCAGGATATGGCTCTGAATGTGACTTTCATTATTGCTTATTTTCCACAGAAGAGCTGGGCACAAGGTCAGGGCCATGACAATCTCACAAAGGGAAAGTAGGTCTTGGCTCAAATGCTGGGCTGGATGTTAAAAGCAAAGAAAAATCTAAAATTATCCAAAGAGGGCTACAGGTGATGGCAGGTACTATGGAATGTGGAGAAAAAGGACCATGTTAAAATTCACTCCTGTGCATGAAGAATAAAAATCTGAAAGCCCCAGAGCATCAGCTTCTGCATTAGATTCTCTGTCAAAAGCAAGCAAAGATATTTGAGATTCTTGACTATGGCATAAATGTTTGCAGGATCTGCACACAAATTGTTCCATCACCTACCTGAACAGATTGCTGTAGATATGTAAATGACACCACTGATGTATTGGATCCTGTGCTGTGCCAGGAGGACCATTTAGGGTAATTTGGGAGAAAAAACATCTGAGACTGCCAGCTTGGAGTCCTGTACATTTGTTTGTCTTCTGCTTCTGCCCTTGTCTCTGAACCTCCTGAGTGAGGATGCACTGGGCCCCCTTGCAGCACCCTAAATCCATGAGATCTCATTAAACCCTTCCATGCTGAAGCAGAGAGTGTTTCCCTTGCATTTTTTCCATGGTGCTCAGGGGTGCATTGGGACGAGCCCACCCTATCTGAACTCCTTTGCAGCTACAGCCAGTGGTGAAACATCAAAAATTCTGTCCTACCACATCACTGGCAATGCAAAAATGAGGTTGTATTTATATCTATTTTCTTTCAGACTCTAAGCACAAGTGTACAGTGTGGCACTGGATAATCTGACATACCCACCATTATGCCAGATTTATTCATTTAAGTCCTATGTTTTCCCATCCTTTCTCTATGCTCCTTTCTTTGCATCCAATAACATGTTAAGGATAGATACTATTTCTTTTTTATATGATAACAAAGCAGTTTGCACAAGAAAGCTTTGTTTATTATCTGGCTCTGCAGTTCTAGGATAATACAAACCAAAAAATAATAAAACCTAATAATAATAGTAATGAAAATAACAACAGAATATTGCCAGCAGAAAAGCAGACATTGAAGAAAAACAAAGCATGCATCCTTGACTACACAAATACAAAATTAATGTGCAAATACATTCATGAATTAAAGCATTGAATTCTGCTTGCTGTTATTTCTGAAGCTGCATTATTCTTTTTTTTTTGTCTGTGTTGTACTGAATTATATCCCAGTCTTTATGAGAATTCCAGGCAAAAAAGTTCATTTAACTTGCAAGTTTCATGAGTTTTAGCACAAGTATTCATTAGAACTGCTATACTTATTATACAACACAAATTTTTTTTGTCTTTAAAAGTACTGATAATCTGAATATAAATAAAGGAAAATGTAATAATACAATTGTATTATTTTTAGTAAATAGTGAATAGGGAAAAAAAGAATAATTTGCTAATCCATCCTTGACTAAAATAATTTCAAAAATGTTTAGGAATAAGAATCAGAATTAAGAAAAATCAGAAATCCAATGCAGCTCATTTCCAGGACCTAAAAGGACTAAATTCCCCAGGGTACCTTTTCAGATCCACAGTTTTGTTGAGTCTGCCAGATCTCTGGCAGCTTCACCAGCTGACTCTCTGCTTTGTGAGTAAGATCCAAACCCACCTCTACTCCTCAGCTAAGCATCATTTCCACAAACTTAAATTGCAGCCTGTGCTGCATATGGAAGGCTCCTACTTGGACAGAAGTTGAAATTTTAAAGCCATCAAGCACAGTGCACTTCACCAATGCAATGCTAGTTCAGAAACACCTGTGCTAAACACCTGACCCACTGTCAAAATGCACAGTATTCAGCAGCCTTTAACATTTTCCATTTGTCACCCACAGTGAAAAAAGGAGGAGCTGAAGTGCTTCATACAGACTGGAGGATAAAAAAAAACCCCACACTGAGACAATGTGTTTTAACTCCTTTAAAGGCCTTTTGATAATGTTCCAGAAAGGCACCCTGGGGCTTCTTCAGCTGTTGATCAATGTCCCCCCATTCCACAGCGATATCCCCAGAGGGAGCAGGAGGAAGTTCTAAATAGAACCACCAAAAAGATTGCTCTGAAGAACTGGGACCCACAGCTTCCTTTACTTTCACACAGAAAACTCTGATGAGCATTGGGGTTTGCTCTTTCAGCAAAATCTGAGCCCACAGAGGGAGAGAGAGCTCAGGAGTGGAGCTGAAGGATGGGTCACTACCATGAAGGACACTGCAGTGCTATTGAGCATGTGAGGTTAAACCCATAAACTGTGAGCAGTTACTAACAAAAATGGCTTTAAACTACACCAGATTACACCATCAATTTGGAGGAAATAGCTGGTTTAGAAAAAGAGCCCCAAGAATTTCAGTTAAGTGCTTGCACACTGGGCTATAAAGTGACCTGCAGAGTCACAGCAAGAACATATTGGAATAAATGAAGAGTGAATCATTTTCATGAATGAAAAGCTGAAAGCTTTCTCAGTGAAGAGAAAAAAAGAAAAATTGGGGAAAAAACTAAAGAGGATCATCAGCTAACCCTCTTTTCTGTAATATTTAGGATAGAAAAGGAAACATGTTGAACAAAAGTAAGACCAAACATACATTTCAGATTCTCAAGAAATGCTCGGGTTCTGCATGGAAATGCATTTACATAAATAGTCAAGCTGTAAACATCTACAGTAGTCATGCAAATATGCTTTTTCACAATCTTCAGGCTAGAAAACAATTGTACAACTCATGCTCCTGTCCAGGTGAAGTTGCTGCTCCCTATTCAGGGACTAGAAATGATCCAGCCAAAGAGAATCAGCCCTGGAGAGTGACCAGGAGTTTACAAACAGGTAAGATTCAGGAAGGTCTGTTAGAAAGCAAGCAAAGTGCCAAAGCCAGAAGGAGCAGTACAACATAGAAAGTTTTGTACTACAGAGAATGCTTCTGACACTTCCAGCAGGAACACTTCTGCAAGTGTTTAGCAACATAAATATTTCCAGCACTTTCCCTTCCTGCCAATAGCAGGCAGCCACTTCTGATGTCTGGCTGCAGAAGAGCTCAGTGCTGACCCTTCAGAGCCCTCAGAAGCCACCCAAGCTGCTCATCCTCTGCAACACTGGGTGCCCAGCACTCAGCAAAACAATTCCTGGGCATCACTGAGGGGCAAAAAAAACAAGATCAGAAAGCCAGTTAAGAGTAGAGAGTAAAACAATATTTCCTGTGTGAGTTTTTAAGTCAAACAGGAAGCAACTAAGGCAGCCAGAAGGAGCAGCAGAGCTTACTGGGAAGGAACAGACAAACATACATAGAAGGATCTACAGAGCATTACCTAAACCTGTGGCATTGCAGAAGTGTTTGCTCTAAGGGTGGCAAAGAAAGGGCAAATTTCACTGGTGGTGGGAAAGACAGGGAAAGAAAATTTAGTTGTTGATGGAAAAGTTGGAAAATGACAGGGGACCAAATTACAATCTGTCATAAACAACTGTTCAATGCCTTTTCCCAGTTGCCACCAGCAGATATTCTGTCTTCAAGCTGGAAAAAGTGCATTGGATGGAAGAGAGTGGGGTGGCTGAAAATAACAGAGGAGAGAGGGATCATGGGAGAAATGACCACTGAAAAATACAGCCTTATCTAATACTGTAAACTGAATTTAAGCAGGGAACACAGATATCCAAGATGACAAAAGTACACCAAAATGTAATTTGAAAAACTGGAACGCCAAGAAATGCCTTCACAGTGTGCAGCTTTTCTTCCAGAAGTTTTTAAAGATAATTTGTCATTTTTTGTAAATGTCAAGAAAAGTTTGTTTTGTCTGCAACATCTTTGAATTTATTGCCAAAACTGTCATAGAAACAGCACTAGTAGTTTGATCCAAAGGTCACCAAAGTCAGTGGGAAGCATTTTTTTCATAGGGATTTGGATGAAACAAAAATAAACCCTGTACATATTTTAATATAGAATAAATAAACTTCAACAAAGAATTACAAGAACAAAGACAGGGGGAAATTAAATTCACTGGGTTACTTTTTCTCTGCCCTTACAACAGCTGTTTTCAGAAGAGAAAGAAAGGCAAATTCCCTTTCAGTGCAGCCTATTTAAGTACAGCAAAGATTACACTCTCCATAATCCTATGCCTCTGCTTTATTAAATAGTCCTGCTTTGAGCTACTTCTGTGCTTCTCTTGGGATGGCATGGAGTATATAATTGGATCCACTTCATATGGAGAAAAGAGCCTGTTAACCAGCAGTTGCAGCAGCAGATGCTTGTTCACTCGTGAAAATAAAGACAGAAAGTTTCCATCAATCATTTAAAACTCTAAACATACAGGCTGGGTTTGCTCTCAGCAGCTTTGCTGTGCATGCAATTTTTCCCTTTCCAAATCCAGGACCCAGGCTTTCAAAAAAGAATTCCTTGCCCTTAAATAATGGTGTAACTGTTAATGAGACACACGAAAGGCCTCCGTGGCAGTTGGCAGTGCTGCCTTTGCTGTCTGTCACTGCAGGAATTGTATCTCAGGACAGGTTGGGACAATGCACCATCCCAATGAAAGCCCTTGGTGATGTACTGATCAAGATGGAACTGACCAAAAAACAGAGAGAACTTCAAAATTCAGCCAGCTTTTATTTGACTATGCAAAGGGGAAAAGGACTTGCAGAGAGAGAAGATATTAAAAATGGCATATCACACCTTGCTTTTGGCAGTGATAAAGGTGATCTGAGTAAACTGGGGCAAAGTCATGATCCTGATGAAAGGCTGCTGCCCTCTGCAAAAGACAAAAATTTTTCTTTCCTGGAATCACACATGCAGACCTCTGCTCTTACATGGCCAAGATGCACAGGGTTAATAATGAATTTCAGGGTAAAATCACTCGCAAAGGCTACTCCTCTGCCTAAGGATTTCCGAATGAGCACCACAGTTATGCCAATGATCACCTTTTTTCCTCCTTTTCCCCAGCTTTTCTGCCTTTATTAACCCACAAGGCTTCTTTACACACTAGATAAGGGATTAAATTAGAATTAAACATGTTTACATGATAGTGCACTGCTTAAAAGAGGCAATTTCCTACCCAAAGCATCTCTTCCATACGAATTAGCTGCACCACAGCACTGCAGATCCAGGACCAACACCCAGGAGCTGGGGTGTCTCATCTGAGTGGCAGGTTCATGACTTTGTTGAGCAGCCAGTTAACAGAGAGACCCCATGCACACCTGAAATCCCTGCAGCCAGGATGCTGATGTGCTCAATATAACAGCCAGATTCCCCAGATGATGAGACTTGGTGCACTTTATTGGGGTAACTGACATGAAACATGCAAACAATCTTAAAACATAAAGAGTGGCTTTATTTTTAGAAACCACCTTTTTCCTATTTCCGTATGTAACATAAAGGATTCAGACTTCACAGCCAGAGCTTTTCCTGTTGCCCACGAGACTGGCATTGGCTGCTTTGCCTTTGGGGCTTGAGGCACGTGGGGAAAACAAATGGGATTTGGGAAGCAGAGTGATATTTTCTTGAAATAGCTTGTTCCTCTGGCGTTATGCAAAGCCTGTGCAGAGACTGCAGGCGACCAAAGCAGCCACCAAGGGACAGCAGACAATCAAAGCAAGTGCAGCTTTAGTGTCTAAGATACAAAATTCAACTGAAGTAGGAAAAGGGCTACAGTAGCCTTACAATTTCATCTAGCATTCAAATGATTTTTAAGTCGTTTGGAAAATTCAGTGTTTTAACCAAGTTCTGTAGAGCAAGAAGGCTTTCTCTTCTTTTTTTTTTTTTCCTCTGGTGAAATTAGGTGGAAGGAGTAATTTTAATAGGAAGCAGCAATGCATCCAGCAAAAAGATTAAATTTTAACCTTCCACCTCATTCTTCCCTACATATTTCCAATAAAGACAAAGCAGATTTCAGAGAGGCAGGGGTTTAGCAGAACTATCAGGGCTGATTTCATCCTTCTGTTTTATGTAACTATGAAGTAAATTCCCACATTTCAAAATAAATCTAAACAAAATGAGGAGAACAAGAGGTTTATAAGTCACTAACAGGAGTTCAACTCTTCCTCTCACCTTCTTCTTCTTGTTTGTCTGGTGTTGTGCTAAATCTCCTGTGGATAATAGAAGGTACAAGAACATATTTGTATCCCATGATGTGGGGGAACATCTAAATCTGACAGAGAGGGGGCTGGTGCCAGGAACTTGCAGCAATGAGCAATCTTGCTGTGCCCAGAGCAAACCCAGGTGTTCACGAGCTCCCGAGGGGCAGGGCACTCACCAGCCCCTGCATCCTGGCAGGAGTGCAGCAATCTGCCCTCTGTGTGTGCAAACACACACATGGATAAACTTCCTCCTGGGCCTGGACACACCCACACTCACAGCAACCTGGAGTTCATATTTATAGAGAGCAATATTAAAGGAGCTTTTTTTAAAGGCTATTTTTTAACCCAAACCGGTGATTTTTTTGCCTTGATGAAGGGGATTGTTTCAAGCCAGCACTGCTCCCATCAGCACTGGGACACGAGGTGGCTGAAGCTCACTGCCATCACCCCAGATGAGCCAGCTGCTGTGGGTGGCGTTGGACAAAGCAGCAGAGAATCCCCATGGAGCTGGGGCTCCTTTACAGAGTGGGATTTATGCCAAGTGGGGTGTCCTGGGAGGAGAGGAGCTGACTCAGTCCTGGCCAGTTTCCTGGTATCCTGCTTCCCTGCTGCACAGCAGGGCTCAAATGTGATGTGACAGCATGGCTGGGGGGCTTGGCAAACAAATTCAGGCCGCTTAATGTGGAGGTGGCTCAGGACTGCCAGAAAGAGCACTGAGCAGAGCCAAGGGGACCCCACAGCATTTCCATAGCCTGAGATGATCCAAGCCAGCCACACTCTACAGATTGGGGAAAGAGTGATGCCTCTACCTGATATTTGCCACTTCCCAGCAACCATTAGGTGAAGGAATGAATTCTATAAATGCAGATGGCACTTTTGTGCTGAATAAAGCACAAGCCTCTTCAGACAGACACTGACTTACCCAGAGAGTTTGTGGAGTCTCATTTTTTTGGAGACATTCCAAACCCACCTGGATGAAACCCTAAGCAACCCACATTTGCAGGAGGGTTGGGCTGGTTGGACTCCAGAGGTTCCTTCCAGCCCCAACCATTCTGTGATTGGCAACTCTGCTGTGAGGGAGAACCAAGATAACTCCAGCCCCCAACAAACCTATTTTTCTTACTGACTTTGCTACTCAATCCATCCCTCTCCACCTGCCAAAAGAAACGAGACCCAAAAGCTCAAGATAAATCATAATAAATTGAATATTTCCCCAATACCATAATTTACACCTTTATTTTGCTCCAGTAAGGAAATAACGAGACAAAGAAACATAACCTCATTTATAAAACTTGTTTGCCAAGAGGAGAGGGGGGGTTCTGTTTCTTCCAGCAGCCTGGAGTTAGCATAACAACACTAGAGAGATTAAATACAGACAGATTTTTATGATGCATTGCTTCCTATTTATTGCAGAATACATAACTGAGACCAACAGAGAAACAAGAAGGCGGCTGCATGAAGCCTCACACAATTTTAACAATTTTTGACTGGCAAAGCACAACAAGCCTGTCAATACAAGTCCAAGTTTGCTTTGTGCCAGCAGTACACGGGTCCCTGAGTGAGAGATGCCAAAACTAAGGAGGTGCTGCAAAAAGAGGAAAGAAAGGTAGAGAGGAGAAATCTCAGGGTTGCTTTATGTATCTTATCATAATATAGATTTGATGGGTATTTTGACCACTTAAACATCCTGTGGCAAATCAGTTACACTAAACACCCTCTACCACAAATAAAAATTGTAATTTTAAATTAGGAATAACAAAAACATTGAGCAATACATGTCACAAATAGGCAGTGATGTTCCCATGTATTTGCATCACATAAATACTGAACTGATTATTAGGCTGTAATTTCTAACAGTAAGAAGAAGAAATAATAAGAAAAATGCAATATTTTCCACGTAGATTTACTTTAGATATATTGAATTTCATGAACTGATCACTGGAGGGATAGAAATGTGATCTTTAAGTTTGACATGAAAACAGTAGATATTTAGAAATAAAAAAGGCTTTTAAAAAGAAAATAAAAACAATAAAAGCAGTACATGTATCAGTGAAGATCCTTTCTTAAAAAAAAATTTGTGTATGGTTTATGTTTATGTGCCACTATTTTTTTCCTTCAGCAGTTAAAATTTTGAAAAATTAAAGTTGCAATTGTTTCTTTAGAAGCACCTGCTGAGTTAGGAATGCCCTTTCTAGTGATGCCAAGCAATCCTAAGTAACCTGAGTATTTCTGAGACCCATCGTATAAACCACACTGTGCTGAAATGAGTCTTTCCCTGATTGAAAAGTTTTGACTGGAATCATGATTCCAGTGCTGTTTCTTGTCACATGTAGTCATTTACTTCAGGAAAAATCCCATTAAAACCTAAAGCAAGTAAATTCACAGCTAAACCTCCTGCTACTGAGTAGTTGTTTTCAAAGCCAAAGGTCTTCTTATTTTTAAAATTTTGAAAGAAAAAGATTTTGTTTACCTGTCTTAAGGTTCATCCTGTTTCAATGAGAAATATAAATAACACAGCTATAAAGACAGCTCGTTTTCCTCTTTCCCCAGTGACCTTTTCCACAGATTGATCTACAAGAGAAAACATCTCTGGCTCCAGCTTTCAGTGCATTCACCCTGAGAAACACAGTTAACAACAGACTCAGGTGTGTCCAAGTGTGACACAGTAAAGCTGCCCATAGAGAAACTGGGACCCTGGCACAGCTGGGGAGTTTTATCAGGATATAGACACATACCATAGAATCATAAAATGTTTTGGGTTGGAAATGGCTCTGAAAGTTCTGCTGGTCCAACCCCTGCCATGGGCAGGGACATCTTCCACTAGACCAGAGCCCCATCCAACCTGGCCTCAAACATTTCCAGGGATGGAGCATCCACAGCTTCTCTAGGAAAACTCTTCCAGTGCCTCACAGTATAGAATTGTTTTCTAAAATCTGATCTGTCTACCCACTTTGGAGTTAAAAGCCATTACCCTTTGCCCTATCAGAACTGATAAAAAGTATTTTTCAGTCTTTCTTATGAACCCTTAAAATACATTCTAAGGTTTACCATAAAGCTTCCCAGAGCCTCTGTGTCTCCAGAGATGACACATCTTTCAGACACTAACGTTTTATGACATTCCTTTACAGTGAATGATTAATCCTGGAGCTTTCACCTGAAATGCTTTTGCAGATTTTGGTGAAAACACAAGAACTCTGCAGAGCTGGCACTGATGCATGAGGCAGCAAACACAAGGGCAGGCACACATCTTGGTAACAGTGCAGAGATATTCCAGGAAGGGAAGCAGGATTCATTTTCCAACAAATCTTTGGTCTAGTTTCTTTATAAGAAACATCTTTATCATGGCAAGAATTATCTTCAAATGTAATCGTGGAGTTTTTTAAATCAAGTTTTCTAATTCTGGAACTCAGCACAAGGGGTTCCTTTTCATTATTTCTCAATAATAAAATGCCAGTTTTTCCTTGGAAAGTCAGTGCCCCAAAAATACGCAAAAAATTTACAAAGTATGCAAATATTAAAATATTAAAAATATCGAATATTAATATGTGAACCATTTCATTTCACACTACAAGTGTTCCAGGCCTCTCAAACATAAGCATTTCTGAAAAATTTGGGGATTCTACTGTTACACACCTCCAGACTGGGAGGAGAAGGTGCAATAGCATGACTTGAAATAGATGGTTATTCAATTTTACTGATAAGACACAAGCAATATCCTTTAGGTCACAGGCATGGAAATCTCCCACTATCAGCTGCTTTATAATTGCAGGCTCCAAAGGCAATTAATGTGTCTGAAATCGGAGGATGTTCTTTCATCCCAGTGATCAAGCAGGAGCACACAGCCCACACTACCATCAGGTCTCAGTCTTGTTTTAGTGGCTGGTAAAATATTAGTTCTATTAAAGTTGGCGGGTTAAGGCTGGAGGCTTGAACTCTTCAAAGGCACCTGCATGTTTTTCAATTACCTGAGTGTTAACAGGAGACCACAGAGGACCCAGACAACCCCTGAGGCATCCAAACGTCTTTGGATGTGCAGCCCTGTGCCTGATAGTCCCAAAGAGATTTTGTTAGAAATGCACAGTGGTTGCCCCCCAGCCTTGTGGATCCAGCTCTGCTGGGACCCCTGCAAGTGCTGGGCTGTTTTAGAGCTGGGTGTTAC
The DNA here is from genome assembly GCA_013398995.1 of Alaudala cheleensis. Classification (NCBI taxonomy): domain Eukaryota; kingdom Metazoa; phylum Chordata; class Aves; order Passeriformes; family Alaudidae; genus Alaudala; species Alaudala cheleensis. The sequence continues at coordinate 650,435 of VWYE01021124.1, read as the reverse complement.
TGAGTCAAAGTGCCAGCCCTTATAGCCTGCAGCAGCAGCTCAGGTTTAACTCCTATTTCAAATAAGCAGGAATCTAATCCCTGGTGTCGACCGGCCTTGCACAAGGGCTTTAGAGGGAAGCTTCAGCCTCACTCCCTTGTAATGACCTACATTGAAATGGTTCTCAGAGGAATAATTCCATTAATTCAGACAGTTATCAGCTGGATCTTTCTCCTCACCTCTTTTTAGCAGTAACTGTTTTATTGCCATTTTGTCTTATCTTACTAAACAGAAGCAAAAAATTCCTACAGAGTATTTCTTAGATGAGGCTAAGTGACTGAGCTTGAATGAAATTATTTTGGGTAATGGCTTGGGCTTGAGGAATTCCTCTTTTTAATACTAATTATATTTGTCCTTACAGAACATGAAACAGAGCTCAGGAAAATGTGCAGCGTGTCTTTTTATCTTTTAATAAGCCAAAATTCAGAAAAGCCAAAGGAGTTTAATTTGTAGGGTAAGGAAGTACAAGGGTAAAAAGGAAAAACCTGTTACTCATTCCAAGAGAGATTTTATTTTCATCTACAAAATGCAGTGCAGCAGGCACTGTTCAGAGATTGCTTTCCCATTACATTCCAGTGCTGAAGCTATCACCTAGCATTCCACAGAATTGCACAAAACTGAGGAGACCCCACTCTGGGATCTCAGGCTGTCCCAGTACTGCACCCAAGGCACAGAGACATCAGGAATGCATGAAAAAAAAAAAAAGGACTGAGACACAGATATGTAGCTTCAAATTTTAAAAAATTCTCCTAATAAATTACATTGGTAGCTCTGGATTTCAGATTCACTCTTATTCCCAAGGCCAGAATTTTTCTGATTTCTGTTGAAACACTGGAGCAGCGAGGAAGGCAAGCTTGCATGCTGCTCCAGGCTTATTTCCTTGGGTGTCACCCTGAGATATGCCTTGAGAACATTTCACAATTCACCTCTAATGTGGATCATGTAACTGTCAGCAACATTTGAATTAAAGGCATGCCTGTTGTTTGGAGGAGCTGAAGAAGCTGAAGTCTGAAGGAATTTCTTTTATTGCTATGAATAGAAAACCTGCAGAAAGACAAAGATGGGATCCTTCTCCCTCACCCATTTTGGTGGATCTTGTTTCCTGACAACGTTAATTTTTAAGCAAGGATGTAGAGACAAGTGCAGATACACCCTGCAAATGGCCACCAGTCACAGCAGAGGGTGACAAGGCCCCAGGAGTTGCCAGGAGAGTTCTGGTTCCTTTTGTGCTGACACAAGACCCCCACATTAAGGAGTCAGTCATTTAATAGCATTCTTAACCTGACCTTGCCCACTGCTTGTTAATCTAAGTTTTCCCATTGAAGGTGTGAGATTTCAACTGATGGCAAAATAAATTTCAGAGAGAATTCTCTTGCTTCCTGTTTCCTTTAACCAAAAATCTAAGAGAGGTTTAACAACATATTCCCACACCAAGTTAAAATCCTTACTTTAGAACTTACAAGGCAGTGGCTCAGGTTCTTAGGCCAGTTCAAGCAGGCCATACATTAGATCAGGCAGATGAGATTCCCAGTGGCCCAGGTCAGAGTGCTTGTGAGCATGCACAGCAGTTAAACATCAATATCTAAGAAAAAATATTATTCAAAATAAAAAATCCTAATTTTTACAGCAGCTGGAAAAATGACTACTTGGAACCCCTCCTCATATTAAGATCCATAATTCCATCAAAATGATGACTTTCTGGACATTTCCCTTGCCTCCAAATTTGCTAAGCAAGGTTCGACTTTAATTCCTCATTTTCTAGCTTTTGTAAGGGCTGTTCAGTTTCTTTTTTTAGTTTGGTTTATTTTGGTTTTTTTTCTGTCACTGCTTTTCTGGTGTAGCAGTTACTTTGTTATTTAATGCAAAGTAAAACTCTTTGAAAACCAGGGAGGATTCATAAATCTTGGAAAGAAGAACTGCTGGAATACAAGATATCAACTTCCTGCCAAAGAAAAAGAACCAGTCGACAAATAAGTGTACTCCAGCATTCTGTGCAAATTGTGCCTCCCTAAACTGACATGCAAGAATAAATTCCTGGCTTCAGCCTCTACAGCATCCTCTGAATAACCATTCTGAAAGTAAGTATTTCACAGAATAAAAGATCAGCTGGCTGGTTAGCTGATACTTTTTATTACTTCTGTAAGAAAAGCAATGAGCCAGAAAAAAAAGGAGAAAAAAAATGTCGTTGAAGAGTTGGGTACATCCTGCCATGGAAAATTTAAAGTAGCAATTTTATGGTAAAGTTAAAATTGTGATTCTGGGTTTAAGAGTTGTCGTCAGTTTTAACAGTGGGTTTAGAATTGACACAGAGAGCATTTGGTCCTTCCATATTCCAATGCATGGGAAGTTAATAATGTGGATGAGCACCACTATGGGTTGTGTCACTGTACTTTAGGCTGAATTTAAAAGTGGCTATTAAGGGGGTTTTTGTTTTCTTTTACAACGCTTACTTTGCACAAGATGTTTTATTTATGACGAAAATCAGAGTAAGAAATTGCTCAAAAATTGTGCCGGGCTATGAAGCAAAATTCTCAAGATTAATACTGAGAAAGAGTCCAAAGAGCTCTCTTCCCTTTGCTCAGTCTCTCCCACTCAGTAGTTACAGAAATCATGTCTCTGATAGAGCAGTCTGTGTGCTGACAGACTGTCTTTGAAAAGCTGTGACAGAGAAGAGCTGATGTGTGAGATGAGGAAAACAACAGTCAAGAAAATAAGCCCCTTTAGATGACTTGTGAATGCTGAAAAATATTTCACAGAGGTGATTGAGTCAGTCTTGGATCTGAAAATGGTTTCTTAAAAACTGAAAGGGAAATTGCTCCAGTTACTCAAAAAGCATAAATACTGTAAAGATGGTGTTTACCTGATCTGTTTCCTGCATGAAACTGCTCTTATCTGCCTCCTTTAGCCACACAAAGAAAACTCAGGCTATTTCAACTACTTTTTCACCTGATGTTAGTTTTAACTGTCAACACAGAAAACAGGGTTGGGTTCTCTATTTTCTGGTGCTCTTCTATCCTAGCAAGAACACATTATCTTTTCCCATCATGCCTACTGATGAGTGAGCATGCCATTAAAAGAGACAGTTTATTTATCCAGCCTTTTGGAAATATTTTTTTCTTCAATGATGCCCTAGGAAAGACATTAATCTCCTCTCATTCCTGCAGTTCACGTCTGGAATTTGAGGGGACTTTTGCCTGAATATTGTCTGCAATGCTCGGTGAAAATTTCTGCCATCTGACAGAAAGGAGTCAATGAGTACTACACCCACTCCTCTCCCAAATCAGGAATAGAAAGATTGGAATTTGGTAAGTAAAATAAACTCTCAGACACATTTGGAAGTAATGTAAGTCAGGGAATGATCAGAGTTCTGGTAAAGCATCACAGCCTAGAGCAGGTTAGGAAATCTGATATGACAGAGAGAATCCAAGTGGAAAAGGTAACTTGGAAAAACAATAAGTTGCACCCAGAATATTGGGAGGACATGCTAATTTAACTGACCACAAATGGACAGAGTCAAAAAATATGGTTAGAAAGGAAAATAAATGGTTCCACATTTCAAAATGTAATTACAAAAGTAATCCTTGGCTTTGTGCTCCTGAGTCCAGCACTACCCCTGAAAATCCTAAGCATTCTCTTAAAAAATTTTCATGCTCAGCAAGAAATAAGGGCATATAAGCAAGTAATAGTATTGCATTGAACTTCACTAGGCTTTGAACCCTGCTCCAAACACAGATGTTATGTATCTTTTTGGTCATTTACAAGAGAGGAAATATGGAAAGGTGATTTCTGGTTTTGGGAACAGCATAATACACAACCCTCACATAGATTCATTTATAATCCCTCACTGAGTAGTTACTACCTCTTATTTAATAGAGGTACTTTTGCTATTCATATTCTTAACTGCAGCCACTCTAATTTAGTGGCTACCCTTATTTAGAAGTCTCACCTTTAGCATAAGCTTCAGATTAAAGCAATTACATTTAATACAAGCTGCCCACTTCCCAGGCTGTCCTTGATTTAGAGCTTCAAGGAGAAGTACTTAAATATAATAGAAGCCATGGCCTGCAAATGAAGTCCAGGACAAAGATTAGTTCATCCACCCAGTCTAACACTATTTATAAATGCAATGTGTCAGCAAGACAGAATAGTTCCTGGAAAAGATTGTACTTCATGTTGGAAGGAAGCCTCATTCAGAGCTGAACAAAAGGACCATCATTCCAGTGTACCAAACTGTTTTTCTTTAGACACAAGAAACAGCCCTTGGAATATTCCTTCCATAAAACATTACATTTGTTTTTAAAATCCATCAACTCATGTTCTGTCTGTCTCTGAAACAAATTTCTGTAGGGCTGGAAGGTGACATTAATTTTCTGTTCTGTCTGTCTATGAAAGGGACATTTCTGTTAACACCTAATTGTGCCAGTTTGCACCAGCAAGACAAAAGCTGGTCCTCCTATGGATTAGCAATGTATCCCCTACATTTAGGGTGGGACAATATCCTAGAAATAATTCCAAACACCTCTGTCAATAATGGACTCCCAAAACAAGCCATGATGGGTGACAAACAACCCCAAGGTCACCAGAGGAGACCCTTTAGTTTCTGATCAAAATTGATCTTTTCCTTCACAAAAACATTGATCCCAAGGCCAGACCCAGCCAAAGGGGCAGCAACCAGTGATGGTGAACCTGAAAGAATCCCACTAACAGGCACAACTTGTCCATGCAAACCAACACAGCTCTCCCCATATTCTCAGGGTGGGCTCTGGAAACAACCACCAGCCCAAAGCTGAGGTCCTCCACACATCACACTCCAAAAGTAGCCATAGATTTGATCCCAGTGAAGACAGAAGGAGGTTTTCCTGCCATCTCAGAATTCATTGCAAAGGCCAACAAACCAGACTCCATTAGCCTCTTCCACTGGTCAGAATTGTAGATTCAGGACTACTCTCATTCTTCTGTTGCTGAGCAGAGCAACAGTTTTCCAGTCTCATTTCAACCTTCTCAGAGCTTCCCCAAGGTATACAGATTAGGACAAAGAATTATAACAAATTTTAACAAGCATAATTAAATTACATAGAGTAATATGCAATTACAACATAATGGAAGTATATTAAATTATAACACAAGCATATTATAACATTACATGCTGTTCTTATTATGATTGCATTAAGCCACACATGCCAGGCACAATAATGAATGTTTACCTTGCACATGAATGACAACTGTGACATATTCAGCTGTTTGATGATGAAAGACTTCCTCTCCTCCTCCTCCTCCTATTAAAAATTTAAACCATCCAGACATAACTGATCTATGCCTGTAAGTAATGCAAGTGCTGCATGGAAAGAGTTGCAATAAAATACTGTAAACTTTCAACTCAGCTTTTCAACTGATGTCAGTATTTCTAGTTGTAATCCAGTGTTACCTGCTTGGCAGACAACAGTCCACATCTCATATCTGGTTTGATCCCTTCAAGATCAAAAAGCTGTGCTTGAGACTACTTAAGGACATCTAAATGTCTAATTTCTTGAACTCTACTAAAAATAAAAAAAAAACCCAAATAATTATTTTCTACCTAAACCTACAGCTTTCATAGTGCAGTATTTTAAAAGCATAATAAACAATGCTGGAAATGCAGTGTCAGTGGCTGACAGAGATGGACAACATAAAGGAGTGGTTCCCACTCTCAATTCATGTGGCTCTTGCCCTGTGTTCAGTGAAATTGTGAATGTATTTTGCAACAATGAACTAAGTACACATCTTTCAAAACAAGTCTCTTGATGCCCTTATCAGTTTTATAAATACATTCTCAAGTGAAAGTACGGAAATTAAATTATCTTAGACTGAACTCATTGAATTCTAGTAAAAAAAAAAAATACATTACCTGACAGAAACTTTGAGTGCAAATGGCTTTCAGCATCAAGCAAAAATCAACTGTCAATGAAGTGACTAAATTTTACAGCCATTTTTACTGATGACTTCTTGAAGTATTAAAAACATTGATTTAGAGGTGGGAGAAGTGGACAGGAATCTATTATAAAGCAGGAAATATGTCTTGACTATGAAAATCAATGCAGCTGGCAAACAGGAGGACAGAAAAATGTGGAAAAAATACAATCATCTTTGAAGTGGCAATGAAGGAAAATGTGAAACAGGGCTCCCAAACACATGGGCTGAACAAAGAATCTTCACCATAAGAATAAAGCAGCAAGCAGGCATTAATTGATTTCTATTGGAACCAGCACAATATATAAAATCAGCTTATTATGAGCTTTTATAGCTAGTTCTTTTTTTTTTTTTTAAGCTTACCACAGAATTCCTGTATACCTTGCTAGGGCCAGAATTTTACCTGACTTTGCAGACTAAACACATTTAACAAAACCTTACAATGTTTGCTATTTTATAGAGGATTTTTTGCTGTGGTCTTACCCAAAGAACAGGTGCTCCATAAACATGGCTTTAAATATGATAAAATATGTCCTAACAAGATGTAGCTTGAACTTCCATATAATTAATGTCTCTCAGATAGACACTTCCTTTTCCTTTACAAAACACTGAATGTTTTATGTCATAATTTAAAATGACCATAAAATACCTCATAAAAATAAAGACAATCTCAAGCTGTAAGATTCAGAGCAAAATCACAGCCATTAGTGTTATGTTACAAGTGTTAGAGAATAAGATTATAGTGTCCTGTAAAAACAGAAGTTATCCACATTTCAAAAATCCACATATCCTCTTACATTCAAAACAGACCAAGAAATGGAGCTTATACTGGGAATTCCATTGCTAGATAAAATTTTGAATTGTATATTAAACAAGTAAATAAAAAGATGCATTTCATGTGTACAGAGTATACTACATTCAATTCCATATCTCTTTCAACTAATTCTCCACCAGATCTCAGACTGTGGCCACACATTAACTCCTTCTCATGGTGCCTTTCCTCTTCCAAGCAACTGAAAATGGTAACGTGGGTTTCTATTGCTCAAAAATAATCTTTTCCTTCATTGCCTTTGTCTCCTGACATGTTCTTTTCCCTGCAGCTTGAGAGGGATCAAATTTTGCCATTTGACTTGCACATTGTCCTTGGGGGGAGATAAACACAGCCAGAGAAATTCACCCTTCATGGCAACAAATGTGGCAATCAATGTGGCAGTGATCATGGCTGATGTACTGATTGTACAACCCCTTTACACCATTGCTTGGCTGAATTTTGGCCAGTAGGGCTGGGCTTTCATTTCCTCATGCCAACCATTATGTGGGACTGCAGGTGCCATCTTTAGGCTTCAATGCAAAGGGTAACAACCCACGTGCTCTAATGTTGACATTTCTGTGGAATAGCTGTAAACCATCATTTTTCACTGTTTCCTTCAGGAGATGACAGCCTGTCCCTGCCCTTTATAAACACAGTTGCAGGGAACACTGAGTAAAAATCAAGGTTCAGAGTTTGCCTTTGAGTTTTCCCCAAAGCTCAACAGAGAGACAGTTATCCATAAGTCTACCAATCCCCTTGTGTCTGAAGGTGCCAAATCCAAATATAACCCATCCAACCCATCTTTGATAATCCCTAGGCAGGGATTCAGTAAAACATCTGTCATTATGGCAGCCCAGTATTTCAGTGTCTTATATCCCTAGTGACTAGATGGCTTTTTTTCCACTCTATCTCCTCCTAGTATTGCTTCCACCTAAAAGATTTCAAATCATACCAGCTGACTGCTGTGTTTAATAGGCATCCTCAACACATTAAAACATTGTTCCACGTGAAATGTGCTGTTAAGTATTACCTTGGTTACTAATTTAATTTAATAGGATAGCAACAACACATTGACATTGCACAGGTTTGTGACCTAATGATTTATGAGACAAATAACATTTGCAGACACATTGATTTTGGTAACTGCAATGAACAACACTGAAAAACTATTTTCATCCTTTTTCTAACATCTTTTTTTCTTCCTCTCCCAATATTACTTTATACTTGGAACAGCCCCTTTAGAAGCTCATTGATGGTTTGAAAAAAGATTGTAGGTCGTGGCATTATTTTTTAAACCTTCAACACTTGAAGGAGCCCCCTGCATCCCAACAAGTGCCAATTAATGTGTTCCACCTCACTGGGCCTTACAAGTGAGACAATAAAATGCACTGACTGTAGTAAAGCAATTTAAACTATGGAGAGATTTCCATGCCTTGACACTCAGAGAAAATAAGGACAACAATCCCATCAGATGCAGGGTGCTCCCCTGCACCAGCTGGCTGACACAGGGGACACATGCAGGAAGAGATGGCCCAGATCTCTCAGACTAAATCTACTGGGAGCATCTGGTAGAAATCAGGATCCCTCAGTACTCACAGGAGAAATATTTTACTGTGCTGCTGCATAACCACACCAGCCTCAGTAATCTCATCAGGCAAATCAGGCAGTGTGAGTGGAGAGGAGTTGGGACCCAGGAGACAACTATTCACAAACACAACAACTGATAGTAAAAATTGCCTCTTTTTTTTTCTGATTTTTTTTTCCTACCAGTTGTTGGAACAAAGCACATTAGTTTTATGGCAAGGGAGGGAGTACACAAACATTTGCCATCAAAAATACTCAGCAATAAAAGGGAAGATTTTGTGTGTCACAGCCAGCACCCAATGGCAGAGGCAGGCAGGGGCTGAGAGCAGAGAAGGTGTCTGCAATAGCACTGATGCCCACACTGGGCTTTTTTTGCTCATCAGGAGCTCCTGGGGAGCCACAAACCCCAGGTGCAGCTCCAGCAGAGAACACCTCACCTGGCTGCTGCTCAGATATGGCCCTGACACAGGCAGGGAGAGGGGACCCACCCAGCTCCTGAGGAGAGGAATGCTGCAGCACATCGGGGGTGAAACAAGCACTGCCCTCCTCAGGGGTGTGTAACTGAACTCCTCCACAGCCAGGAACCAGAAAACATCAATTAGCACTGGCATAGCACAGCCAAACAGGGAACATCTTCTTCTACTCCATATTCAGCAAGAAAAATCACGTGCTGGTCAGACAGACTTGTAAACTGTCTAGCTTAAAGCTAAAAGATCTCTTGTTCTTTCAAAATTTATCCCATTTTCAATCTTTGCAGCTGATCCACATTTTTCAAAGGAGTAATGGAAGGACTATCCTCCCTCTCCCAGCTCCTGTGCTCATTATGACACCACGTGTAGCCCAGCAAATCCTGTTCATCTGCTGTTAGCAACTCAGCTCTGTCACTCAGTTCAACCTGCTTCAATTTATGTCATACCACCTTATGGTTATATCCACTTCACAATTATTTTAAGCTATATTCTCTTCCTCATTAAACACCTCTTCTAGCTTCAGTCAGACATGGGTATTTTATGGCTATGACAGCATTTCAGTATGGTTTTAAACACAGCTTTGTCCACTTTGCAAACTCCATCAGGCTACTTGTACCCTTATCCCTTTTAATTTCTTCTCTAGGTAACTGACAGTTCTAAAGTGGGATTTAAATTTTGGGGGGTTTTAGGGAAGTGTCTTCCCATATATTTGTACAACCTCAAACTGCTGCATTTCACTGGCACAGTGCTCCTGGGAGGATTTCTAGCTGGCTCAGTAGTGCCTCAATCCAAACCAGCAGAGCTGGCTGTGCCAGGTCCTGATGAGAAGCAGAACACAATGGAAGGCACCCAGTGCTGTGCCCCACCATCTGAGCCAGCTCATTCACAGCTACCAGGAGTATCTTTAACCAGGGCACGTTGCCCTGTGGAGGCAACAGCATAAAAGGCACTTTTATGTGAATTGTGTGAGACAGAGGATTAATGATGGAGGAGATTTAAGAGAGGAAAGAATTAAGGAGCCATAGGAAAAAGGAACAACAATGCCAGAGAAGGCTTTTGGATTCACTGTTCTGTTGTGGCAAACTTTCTTATTAAAACCACAAGAAATTCAATAATAATAGTAATAATAGCAGGAAATTACTGAGAACCTCTTGCTGCAATAGCATAGGACCTGCAGAACCCTAAATTCCTACCATCACCAATGTAAATCTGAAACAGTATTTATAAGCTTATTTTCATTTGGCTAAAGAATAAGCGTTTATGCAAAATTTAACTATTCATTACCTCAGGCTAATACCCTTACTCCTCTTCTATCATTAAATTAGATTTTAAAATAAAGTAATTTTCAGGATTTTGTCAAGGTGTTGCTGGATTCAAATCTGTGTAACACTGATCCTTCCATGTCTGTGAATGGGAGGATTATCCAAATTAGGAGAGATCTGCAGAGGTCACAAGTGTCAAATTGCTATTCAGTTCAGGTTATTTCAGTAAAAACTGAAAGAATTAAACATTTTTTTCAATAATACAGGAATTTGAATAAAAGTAGCTGGTAAGGTCATCTGCTTCCAGCTCTGTGAAACTCCACAGCCTCTCACTGGTTTGAGTGTTTGGAGGTCAGGACTCTGCTTCTCTGCCCCAGACTCCTCGTGTGACCCAGAGCACCTCTCTCAGACACACAGGTCTCATTAGGGCCTCACAAGTGAAGTGCTGCAATCCAGAACTTGGACAGAGTCACCGAGGGCCAGCAGGGAAGGAGACAAACAGCACCTGAGCCCATGGCAGCCACAGGTGCTGTAGAAAGTTCTGCTACATCAGCTTCCTTTTGGAATACTCTGCATGGGCCAAAGAGACCAGGATCATAATTTCCTCTTCTACCCAGTGGCCCTGCAGCCCTGATCTCTTCCTTAAACTAGCAGGGTCTGCACACAATGTGGGCTTTACCTCTTTTACACACTCCTCCTCTGGCCCTGAAGCCTTGACTACCAGTTTGTACATGGCACAACTTCTGTAAACAGCACTGAAGAGTCATGACAGAATGAGAATAATGAGAAGAAATTAATGTTATAAACTACCAAAAGGAAAGGATATGTGTGACTTGCATCTAAGAAAAATACAGACAGTCCCATATTTGCCAGGAGAGAGTGAAAACATGGGGTTTATTCCAAGTGCCACAAGTTCCCATCACATTCACACAGACAAGATATTAAATGTATTTGCAGAGAAACCACCAGATGCTCCCATCCACCACTGCACTTAGAGGAGAAAGAAGCAGGCAGTGGGAGAACCCCTTTCAAATGAGCTTTTCTAAATTACACACAATTTTTAAATGCTTGCTAACTTCCTGGTACTGCAATTGTCACAGCAGTGACAGCAATAACTCATTTAAACACAGGGAAAATTAGAAATCTAAACATTTTCAATTATGGCTTTTTTTTGCTTTGGAATCCTCCTCTCCAGGAAAATATTTCCAATTTTCAGACCTGTTAGTCCTATTGAAAATCTCCCTATATTCAGGGGAAAATCCTGTATTTACTACTTAGTTATGAGACACCTTGAGTGTCTCACAACATCCCAGGAGGCCTCTCATTTCCCTTCATTTTTTTTTACATCTCTGCATGGACTAAAGATGCTCAGAATGATGGAGAAGGTCAATGCTGAACTCAACATATAGATTCACACAGAACCATCTGCATGGTCAAAATTAGTTCTAAGAAGCTGATTTTACTTTAATTAGTAAAGTCCAACTTGATGGGTACTTCATGATTTTCTGAGTTAGCACCACTTCAACTCCTTGCTAGTTTTCCATTCCAGCAAAAGAACTCGTATTTTTGCTCTTGAGATTGTGGTTTCCTCAGAGCATGTGGAAGATGATCACCCACAGACATTGCATTGCAGGGATCTCTTTACAGAAACAGTGCTGGACTTCATGGCACATCTATTGATTGATTGATGGTTTGCAGTGCCCTAACTAAAACAGTGTTGAGTTCACACCAAGCTGAAGTATTGCTCAGTACTACAAATTCTTTTTAGGGCTACATAACAAACATGCCAACTAAAATTACTCTATATAAATGGTAACACCAATGACTATGTTTTGGGAAAAGATGAAAACAGTAATTAGGAAACTAAATTCTTTTAGAAGTCTGAGCTAGACTAATGGGAAAGTGAGAGCTAAAAAAATTAAAAACATGCAAACCAAATTGATTCTAAATCAAACACACTTAAATGGAAAATATTAATTTCTGCAGTCAGTGCTAAGTAATTGAAATGCTTTTTGAACTTGGTTATTTTCAAAATTACTTGGAAATGAAGATGAGTGTTCCTTCCTAACTTCAGTTTGTTCTTAAACTACAAGTAAAATTGCAATATTAGATATACAGTGACTAAGAGGAGATCACAACTGGCTAAGCTGTGCTCTAAATGTCACAAAAAGCTTCATATTACATCAAACAACTGGAATTAATCAATGTACTGAATTTATAGTACAGTGAACATAGCTTAGCAATAATTGATCCAGCACCAGGTTAAATTCAAGTACAGATTTAATAAATTAGACCACCCTGCTAATTTTCACTATAGATGCTCATTTATGATCATAACGTCTCAAACATGCACCACCACATATCTTGAAAAGCCCATTCTTGGGTTGTCAACTTGTTTTGCTGAAGTGCACCTGCCTGGCCTGCACCAGAATGCTTCCATTTTTTATTAGTGAAATAAGTACAAACTTAAGACAAATTAACTGCATCAGTTTTGTTGACCAAAACAGAGCATTTTCCTACAGCTCATTTCACAGAGCAGGGCATGGACTGGGGCTGCTCAGCAGGGGAAGATCCAGGCTGGGGCAGGCAGGAGGTTGGGAGGGAGCCAAGCAGCAGGAAAATAAAAGCCAACTTCAGCCCAGTGAGCCATGGCACCCTCCCTGCTCAGCTGCTGGGGTGAGATGAGCTTCTCCAGAGAACAATTCACATTGGGAGCCCAATGGAGTTGTTTTGAATCACCTGTCTCTCCCCATTGCCCACAGAAAGGGTCTAGAAAGGTTAATTTTGTAGTGCAGTTACCACCAACAGTGGCTAATGGACCAAGGCATCTATTGAGACTCATTAAGAGCCTGACTCTCCTTTATTCCTGTGATATCAGGAGGCTCCAGCAGCCCCAGACAACACAATGTTCCTACTGAGCACATTTAAATTATGATGCTAATTTAAGGCATTCAGCACTGTGGGCAAACGTTGGGCTGTGGGGATGCCACACAAATCTGCTCCACTACTCTTTTCCCATCTGTTGCATTGTCACCACACTTCCAGACAGAGGAAGAGCTTAGAGATGAATTTCCAGAGTAAATGTCCAAGCAGCAAGTTTCTAAAACCTCTGAGATGTCTTGCTTCTACAATACAATGCACTCAAGGGCAGAGACAGTCTGGCAGCTCACACAGGAAACTCAGCTGTTCCTTTAGGAATTTGCTTGCTGGGAAATGTCAGTAGGCAAAGCAAGCAGCTGGATGTCAAGCCTAAGTTCAGTTCTGTATACAGAAATTAATAAGAACATTACAGCTTTCCTGGGTAGAGGTATGAAAATATGATACTCAAAGTGGATTTGAATTAGAAAATGATCTGTAAACTCTATGTTCCTTTAGAACTTGAAGATGAAATTGGACATTAGCCTCCACAACTACTGCAGAAAATCTGCCTTAAGGGAAATTGTGAGAAGTTGTTAAATATTACCTGCCTGCCAATTCTACCTCTGGGATCATCTCACTTTGCACAACAGCCAGGAAAGGGCAAGGTTGGGAAACTGCAGGGACAGAGGAAATGCTGGTGGAAATGCTGGTAGAAAAGCTGCTCTGTGGGTCAGACACTGTTTCCTGTAAATGAGGAGTAACTCCAGAAACCAGCTGAAACATGGAGGATTTAATCAGCTCAGAATCCTTAGCTCAAAACTCATCTTTTTCAGAAAGCACTGATCAACAAGGGTCTTCAGGAAGGCTAAGTGGAAAAACTGACCAAAAATTACAAATATTTATCCCAAATATAACTTCACCTTCAACTGCAGCAAACCAAAGCAATCAAAGAAGTGAGAAATTCCATGTGTGAACACTTTTCTTTTGGATTCTCAGAATTATTAATCAAAAGTATCTGTTATCTGACAAATCAGAATACATCATTAACTAGAAACTGATGACACTGAGGAGGTGTGGGAAGGAGTTTATCTAAAAGCCCAGGAACAGATTTTTCCAACACTTTCATTGCAGTTATGTATTTGGGTTTTTATCACAGACTGACAACAAATAAATGCAATCTCATCTGTTCTATTTGTCTTTCAGTCTCTTTATCAGCTATCAGCTTTTTTTCTTGGTATCTTGAGGCAGACTATAAAAGATTTTTTTTTTTTTAAGTATTTTAAAAGAATATCAAGTACCTTCATATTTTGCTTATCCATTGCCTCTGCCTCCACCTAAACAAGTAGTCTGAAAACAAATAAACCAACTTACAAATAGCTGCTAAGTTACATTTAAGTTAACTGTTTGACAATACATTTTAAACCTCAGCTACTAAGGAATACTTTATGCTGAGATGTGTTCAGATGTTATGAATAATTCCTAATGCAGCTGAGTGGAAGACAATGGTCCCATTTTATACCACAGCAAGTGCCCGGCACGATTCCTTAGTGCTGAGAGTGGCCCTGCAGCTCAGAAATCCTGCAAGGATCCTACAAGTGCTGATTACTGAGAGAAGCATCAGTGACAGGACCCAGGGGAAGGGCCTGAAGTTGAGTCAGGAGAGGTGCAAGCCGGATGTTAGAAAAGTTCTCTCTCCTAGAAGGTGGTTGCGCACTGGGACAGACTCTCCAGGGCAGTGGTCACAGTCTCACAGAGCTCTAGAGGGTCAGTGCTCTGAGGCACATGGTGTGACCCTTGGGGTGTCCTGTGCAGGGCCAATTCATGTACTCAATTCATTAATATTTATTGTGTTTCATTAAAAAATATTACGTTTCTCCTCAATTTCAAACACAGATCTGTACCTCTGCAGAGCAGAGTTTTTTATGGTTGCACACCATTGTGGCTGCTTTAGGTGCTTACAAGCCTCATTTTATTAGTAGAAATCCATAATCTTTTATGAAAGGATCCTCAAAAGCCCTTGACAGCAGGGTAACATTACCACTTCTACTTCAACATTTGTGGGTAATACAAGGAATAGGCAGATCAGTGTGCTAAGGCTGAACAGATGAATTCAAGACCTTCAGGCAGAACTAATCTGAGACATCAAGCAGGAAAATCAGAAGTCCAGGTAACATGAACCTTTTGAGAAAACATCAATAAAAGGAAGGTTCCTTAAGCTTAGAAAGAGATTTGGTTATACATAGGAACTCAAACTTTAAGAAGAATGAAGTACTGGAAGAGACTGCCTGAATCCTGAAGACTTTAAAGAGAGAACAAGGAGATGGTGGTCTAGGGAAGCCAGTGAAGTCAAAGATGAATTTGTTCTCACTTTTGTGCAAGGGTGAATGTACTGACCCTGGGATGGGCTCACTGATGTGAGCTGGAAACCTCCCTGAGCCTTCAGAGCTATCTGGGTCCAGATCTAGGTGATGTAACCCCTCAAGGATGATCTCAAGAGAGTTTAGCACATCCTGAAGTCATCCTTCTAAACTCAGCACAGCCTGCTGCAGCACTTGCTGGGGTGGGTAAACCCAGACTCAACCCCTGCAGCCTTTAATACCTGAACTAAGCTCAAGGATGGGGGCCACAGCTGTGGGCAGGAAATTCAGATAGACACTGTGATTGTGCTGGACAGCACATTTTAAAAACAACAGCTGATGCACCAGGCTTGTTTTAAAATTAAGAAACAGTAGTTGTTACAGATCTGAGCCCCAACTTGGACAGCAGCTGCAGACTGAGCTCTTCTGGAGTTATGATAAGCTCACTGCATCTGTAAATTAGACCTTTAGATGTCTGGCCACTGTGGTGATTATTGTTGTTATTAAAAGAGAGTGAAGAAAATCTAAATAAAACACAGAATGCTGCTGTTGATCATTCACTTATTTCTTTCCTGGAGCAGCCTGCTGTACTGCTAAGAAAGTATAAAATACAATTATGTGTTATAGCATAACACTTAATTAGCTTCACAAGAAGACATTAAGCAACACACCAGATGCTAATGAAATCCTGGAAGTCCATTTTGTAATGAAGCACATATGTACTAACATATTTTAATTTTCAAACTGGTTTAGGGATTACTGAAAGAAATTGGAAGTTACTACCTAAAGACTGCACATAAACCTGCAAAAAAAGTATTATTGGGAGTAGGATTTATAGTGTAAACAAAATATCTCTATCAACAATAAAAAAACCCACACACCCAGTGCATTCATCAGTTTAAAAGAACAATGACAGCTGGCAGCACTATTGGTAAGTTCCCTGAAGATAAAAAGCAATACAAGTCAGAAATCATTGGTAGTCTGAAGGTAGCCTATGAAAGCCTCAAAGAAAAGTATGTGCAACCCATTTGATGAAAAGTGACTGAAGATCTGCAAAAAGGGAGAGATGATCAAAGGAATAAGCCAGGAAAATTATCTGTTTAAAATCCTTTAAAGATACCAGTGTGATGTTCTTAAGACTTCTATTTCTGCCCAAATGTAAAATATCTCTCCAAGGACCCAGTTCAGAGATAATCAGACACTGAGAACCATAAATTCTGAATAATCCTGAGGATGTCCATAATTACCATCACTGCATTGTCCTTTTAGAGGGCAAGTGAGAGCAGCACGTGGGCTCCAGCTCCCCAGCAAGCCCAGAGCAGGGATTTGAGCCAGACCACACCTTGTCCCAAATTATCCCGGAGTGCTGGACCTGCCAGCTGAAAATGGAGCCTCCTTTGCTTCCCCTGCCCTTGCACAGAAAGCTCCAAAGTGATGCTTCTGGTCATAATAAACAGAGAAATTCAAAGGCAAGATTTCTGACTCACTCACTTCATTTCAAGCAGGGTTATTTTGCTGGAATAGCAGGAGTCTCTTGTGTCTTCAGGCTGCTGTGATGCTGGAGAACAGGGTACCTGGTAGAGCCAGATGTCTACAGGGTTGGGAGCAGCCAAGTGGCCATTTCTGGAATCCTGGGGATAGATTTGCAAAAGAGGGTGCTTCATGCTTCTGAGTGTATCAAAATCTGCAGTTCTATCCAAAGTGAATTAAAATGGAGCAATTAAGAATTAGTCTGTGTTTGGAAATATGATCCCTTGACTGCTGAGACAACATTTTACAACACAGATATCTCTGTTGCTGGATTGTGACACTGCACAGCTGTGTTCATATTCTGACTGTGATAAGGTAAAAAAATCCACTTGAAACAAACAAAACCAACTCAGAAATAAACCATAAATAAACTATCAGACTATTCTACAGAAACCCTCCAGAACACTCTACCTAATCCCAGCAATATTACAGACACTAACACAATAAATATTTTTAAAGACTGAAGTAACACAGCAACTCTACCACCTGAATTGATGTTTAACAGCACAATGATTGCTTCTTTCTACAGTTTCAAAACACTTCCAAACTCTTTGAGGCAATCAGAAGAAACTGCAATGAAAACTCATTCCATGGCCACTCTCCAGAATGTTACTGCTCACAGTTAGATTGCTGCAGCCACTGGGACAGCTCCCAGGTCTCTACAGAATGCTGGATAGTTTTTACACCTATTATCTAACAAAACATGCATTTTTTTCAAACACAGGTGGAACATAAAAATTCATCTAATAGCTTTATGTGAAGCTCAGTGAGTGCAAAAAATAAGAGAATAAAATGGACAAGATAATTTTTTTTAAAACTTGAGGACAAGTGAACCCACATACTTCTTCCTCATTTTCAAATGAGCAGTTGTATCTATGTTATCATTATGCAGTTCTACTTCTCCCTCTCCTCTTAAGGTATTGATTTTTCTTTCCTGCTAATGAACTAGGCACTCTGACAAAGGTAAACACCTCAGTGTCCAGCAATTTCAATACATAAACCTACTAGGAAGCAAAGAAATATTCTGCAGTAGTCACAAAATGCTTATTTTACCAGTCACTTGTTAACACCCAGTGCATAAATGCATATAATTGTTCAAGTGCTTCATGAACCACCATTACCTGGTTGAAGAACTTGGACAAATTGTTTGACTTATTCTGCACTCTCATTCTCAGCACGAGCTGGAAACATGCCAGAGGAATGAACTACCCAACAGATGTTAATTGTGCACCAGACCACACTGCATGACTCCACATCCTACACAATTTTAAATATTGCAATTACTCAGAGGTACAAGGGCACGCTCTCCAGACAGCCTTTCACACCTTAAAGAAATCCTTTCGGGAAATGTGCAAGGAAACAAAACGAAGTTCAGACAATGTAAAACGTGAACAGCAGTGATGCTTCCAAAGAGCTCTCTCAGATCTTCCATGTCTTATACCAGGGAAAACAGAGGGAAGCCCAGAAAAATGGAAGTAAAGAGGATTTAGGAAGGAGGATGATAAGGACTGGCAGTGAGAGAACAAACTCAGGAAAATCAAAAGGCAGAGAGAGGTTTGTGTTCCACAGCAACACTGCTGTGCCAGGGACCCTCTGTGGACCTCTGGCTACATGGGGGTGAGGGGCTGGAAATACCATTTTGATTTCTCACCTTTATTGTCCTTTAAAAAAAGCCCCAATTATAAAACTGAAAAATCTGAAAGAATTTTTTAGGCTCAAATATTCCTTTTCTCAGCCTTGCTTTGGTTGTCAACTAAACACAAACTTCAAAGAGAAAGTTTCTTCCAGACCTGCTCTTTTGATGAGAAAAGAAATTAGCTTTCTTTTAAAGATGGCTATCCCAGTATCAGTAAACAGGTTTACAAAATGTATTTTATTTCCCCTCAAATGGAAACCGTATTTTAAAGGAGATTTGAATGTGTAACTTCTAAGCAGAATCAAAGGAGCTTATCAACATCCAAATCTTTTATTGTCTGACAGGGAAAGAAACTTTGTCTGAGTAGAGATTGATTTGATGCCAGCTTGCTGCAATTAGAAAGCAATTAGCATTCTTTCAAACTCAGGACCAGAAGAATGGCCTAAGGATGACATTCAGTTCAGTGAATAAGGAAGGAAATTTGTGTCTCCTGCTATGGAATAAGTGATGACAGAATTTGGAAATCCGTGACTGTACTATAAACTCCACCTGCTGCCTCTAAGGCCAAGCCCAAAACATATAAACAGAGAACTTGTTAATGGGTGAACACAGTATTTTGACTCTGAAAAAGAAGTATGCAAGTAGATTTTTATGATTAGCCACCATTTTTTCTTGCTCTTTTTAAGATGCTACCCTACTGGTTTTCTGACTAAGAAATCTCAGTTCATTTATGCACCAAGGATGGCAGCACCATGAAGACAACCAGCCCTCATATCCTGGAAGTTCCAGTTTAGTTATTTGTAGGCAGAGGTTTTTCTTTTGGTGGTTTTTCTCCCCCAACGCTTCAATCTCTGTGCAAAGGAATGAAGCAGCCTTGAACATGTGGCAAAAGACTTCAGCACCTTCACAAAATACCATAAATCATTAATTGCAGCTTACTGAATTACACAAATACTTAACAAAACCTCTCAAACAGCAAAAAATAAGGGGGAAGAATAAAGAGCTCTCTGAAGGGAGGAGAGAAGGCACTTGTTTTCTGGCTGGTTTACAGAGAGCACTAAATTCATTTTTCTAATTAGAACCTTGTAGATGTTGAGTTATATGCAGCAGTGTGGAAAGGAAATCGTGGGGGAGATGGTGTATGAGCCAATGTTAATGCTCAGCAACAACCACAATGGACAAGATGTAGCCAAAGGTGAGACTGCACAAGTTCCTATTTCTTCACTTTAAGGACTGAAAGAAGAAAAACTTTAAGATGTAACATCACCAGAAGTAAAAGATTTAACAAGTCACTTGCCAGGGATACCCTTGGTTTGACAGACTTCACAGACAGTAACTGCTGTCATACACATGGCAATGGAAACCATAAAACATTCCAGGAGCCACCACCAAGCACCCTCCTCTCCCCTCCCAAAATTAAACAGCAAATAAAACAGTCTAAACCCTTATCATTTCTGAAAACTGGTATTCTGGCAAGAACCAAAACCATGATCTCATTCAAGATAAATTATTAAAAAAAAAAAAAAAAAAGAGAGAGAACTTCGTAGACTATTTTGTTTTTATTTGACCCAAGAGCATCTTTATAATGTCATGTCAAGATGAGCTTTCTGGCTAAAACTTGGTCAGGATTTGTATCTACACTGAAGTTAATGACATTGCCCTTCGAGGGCGATGAGTTCCTTGGTAAACAATTACATGTGACCATACAGGAAATGAACACTGAACTCTCAGTTACAGCTCACTGTCATACTGCAACCTCAGCAGTCCTCCATGCAAACATCCTCTCAGGAGAGCTCTGGTAGAAGATGGATGCATCAGAAATCTGTAGAACTCCCTCATTAATGAGGGACTACAGTCTGGGAGTTGACATAAATAAGTTTGAGAAATGAGATGCACATTTGTATTTACATGATGTAATTTCTGGAGCAGGCTGCCATAAAAAGCTGTGGATTTATCATGTCTAGCTGGCTTCAAACCAAGGCTGAAAACCTCTGTAGAATACACCATAACTGAGCTGAATTAAACAGTTTCAACATAAGATAGTTCCATTGCCTCTACTACACACTATCAAGGTAAGCAATCAAAAATTCCAATTCCTGCTTAAAATCTATGGTTCCATACTAAGAATGATTTCTGAAGCAATGGAATGAAAGAAAAACATAACTTTTCTACACTGATGAGGATAAAAGGCTCCTTTCCCACTCTTTATATCCACTAAAGCAAGGAGACATTGTCTAAACTAACCTTTGAATAAACACTTTTTTAATGTCAAGGCCCATTCCTGATAACAATTAGTTAGTTAAAAACAAATGCCCCAAAACGAATGCTCCAAAGGAAACAAACAAAATTCTCACATGTTGTTACAATAACTGGGGTAATTAATTATTTTCATGTTTCCCACCAAGGAAAATACTTGTTGCAATTTGAGGCTTTTTTTTTCCAAGCCAGAACCTAGATTCTTTTTGTGTGGGAATGAGGGGAACTGCAGGAGCAGAGAGGGAATGAGCACAACAGCTTGGAAGCAGCTTCCACAGCCTTAGAAACACAGCTGACATGACAGAGAAAGATTTAGTGTTCAATACAGTTTGAAAGCAGCCTAGAAATACAAGAGAATCGTGTATTACATGCATTAGTCTCCTTCTGTTCAGAATAACAGAAGGTTTTGCATTTTTTTTAATTAAAGGAGGTTGCATATGAGAAACACCTGACTGTCATACCAACGTAACAGAAGTAAACTGAAAGACCCAGAGACTTTGACTAATTACCCATATCAAATGGAGAGACAGAGGATAATACAGCTGTAAGTTTAATAATTGGCCATTGTAATAAGACTGACACCACTGAATGTCCTTGAGATCACCATTTCTTTCGGCAATAAAGCATTCAGAATGGTTATGGTGAACATTAGGATTGTTTATTAACATAACAGCTCATTTTGGTTCCACAACATGCAGGATGTGTATAATGGTGCTGCATGCATTATTCATAGTGTGCAAGACCAAAATAATTCCTTGCTTCAGCCTTCTGGATTCATAATTTAAGTTGAAGAGACAGCCTCTCTCTCACAACAGAGATGTTTGTGCTGCTCTTACTTAGGTTCATTTGGGTCTCGCACAGACACAAAGCAGAGGATGTGACTTAACACATCAATCAGTGTGAAAAATTGTTAACAGCATTTCCAAGTGCCCTGATAATCTCAGGAATAAAAGCAACACCACAGCCCCCTTTCTTATGCAAAAATATCAGGTACTAAACATGGCAGATGGAAAATAATGTTGTATAAAATAGCAGATAAATAAATTGGGAGCAGGAGCACAAAGCAGTGCATGTAGCATCCAGAAGCCTTTCATTTCTTCCAGTTGCTCAGGTAGCTCTAAAATTGGAAACAAACTGGCTCAAACTGTTTCTGTGAGCTTAGAGAGCTTAAAGAACAAGCACTTGTTGTGAATGAAATTCCAGCCTGGTAACAGTGTCTGCCTGAACACCAGAGTTAATAAAGGAAGTGTTGGCAGGTCCCTACCTACAAAATGCTACAATTCCAATTGAACTGAGTGGCCAGCCCTGCCTCAACAGCTCCCACCTCTTGGCCAAAAGAAGAGGTGACAATTGCCTTCTTAGTAGCTCTCCTGTCTTTTTATACAGGGCACTACAAAATATATTTCAGAACAGACAGTACAAAAATACTGCTTGTTTACCAGGAATATTTATTATCTTAGAGTCTTCTTAAGTATTATAGAAAACCAAATATTATTATGATATATATCTATAGTTTGACTGCATATAAATTCAGTTTTGGATCAAATATATCCTTCAGGAATTTCAGAGAGAAATTGTCCAAGGTAGAAAAGCTGAAAAAAAAGTCTTCAGAAACCAGGTCAGATGTGTGGTAGTATTTCATTCTGGTATTTTCCAATATAATATTTGATTTTTTTAATCTTAAAAAATGGAAACAGAATAATTTTGGTTGGGGAAAAACCACATTTTAAAAATAAGTTATATCAGTCAAAACCAACTCATGTGGAAAGCCAGAGCATTAATAAGAGGATTAGTGACAGACTGCAGAAATTTAAAGAAAAGCATAAGCAACAGAACATAAATATAGTGAACATAAACACAGGATTCACAGGTAAGGCCAGGTGGTCCAAGATCAAAGCCTTTCCTGATGCAGATGAAATAAAAACAGATCAGCATGTTTAAAAAACCCTAAGCAGTAAAATTGACCAACATGTTCTTAAATCTCTTACCACTTTTGGCCTAACAATTTCCATTATGAACATCTCATTAAATCTAATTCACAGGATTTTTTTTTTTAAGATATTTAATTGTTCACTAATTTATCCAGGAATATAAGATATACATGATGTGGGAATTGGCAGCCCCTGTGCCCTACAGAGTGCTGCCACTTTCAGCAATCAGAGCAATTCCAGTGCAGATTTGGCACAAAGTCCCTCAGGTTTCCCTCAGCTCAGGAACCTTGGCTGCTGCCCCCCATCCCCCTGAGGCTGCCCTCTGCAATTCCCTGCACAGTTGTTGCTTCAGGAGGCACAAATCAGGTGCCACTTGGAAACCTCAGCAGCAGAAACTTGCCAGCACCTCAAGTTCCCAAACCACTTCACAAGGTGAGGTTCATACACCCCTCCCCACGTGTGAGATTTGCTCTTCAGGCATTCCCCTGGACAGGTGTTTTGATGTATAAATCAGACCCATAAATTATGTCTGAAACCACTTTGGTGGTTGACAACAAGCAGAGAGGAAGGATGGTGCTCAAGCAGGAAAGTGATGAAAAATGAGGGGAAAGACGACCTTGTGGTGTCTTTGGAGGTGGCACAGACGTGCTCAGAGATGCTGCCCTGCCTGAGGCAAAGGCAAAGGACCTGCCCTGGCTTGACCAAGGCAGAGCAACCCCACGTGCAGCCAAATCCATCACCAATCCCCACTCTGCCACAGGCTCCCTGTTGACAAGTCTCTTCATGTTCCCTTTCTAAAAGATGCCTTTAAACATTCTTTTATTTTATGTTCATCAAGCAGAGTGAGCAGCTTGTATCTACAAAACACTGCCATCATGCCCATTAAATATCAAGCCCAAGCCAGAGAAGAAATGGGGAATCCTTTGCATTATTATAGCCAGAACACATCTGCCCCACACTTTTATTTTATTCCACGGTTAACTCAATGTTTCAATTTTTGGAGCACAGCAATGGCATTTTTCCAAGTCCAAATCCAATTAGTCTTTTCATTATATGACTGCAATGCAGAGTATAAAAAAAGTTTTTTGTGTTTGGTGTCATTTATTCAATCTGAGTGTAAGTAAAATTGCTTATTTGATCGTTTATCTAGGAGAGAATGTCATATCACAGTTTTACTGATCACACAATTTGATTTTATTTTCATTTGTTATTAGAGACTGTAAATAGTGGAACAAAAAAAAGTATATTTACAACTTCCAGTTAAGAACTGAATTTCCCACCTGAGTCAACAAACCACCCTCAGTGAGACTGTGTGTATGTGGAGTTAAGGAACACACACTCATGTGTTTAAATAGAAAGATAGTAAACTTTGTCAGCAGGAACACAATCAATAACTACTGTGGTGTCTGAAGGGAAAAAAAAGCCAAACTTCAGACTGCCAAAGAGAATTTTAGTACAGAATGATGACAGACTTGTTCAAGCCCTCAACACAGCACATTTGATCACCATAATAAAATTATTGAGATGATGCAAATGGGCTTTAAAGATTGCAAGATGACAAAGAAATCTGCATTTGTTTGGGTGCTTTTTTTTTTTTTTGGGCTCACAACCATTTGTAATTTAAGATTTTTTTTTCTTATTTTCTCCTGGTAATTCATTTTTTTCTGCACAGAAGTTCTATTTTAACTGCAAAAACTAACCACTTCCCCAGCTCTTCATGATAAGAGAAGGTAAGTTTTGAACAAAATATGCATTGTATAAATAATTAATTTAGTTCTACTTCTATGGTAGGTTTACATGTTTTTTGCAGCTTAATGTCTGAAAAGTAACACAGACAAATTGCCCTCACTTTTAAGGAAACTGAGGGCCCAATTTGGGAATTTTTCAAATGAGGAGCAAAACACTCTCAGAAAAAGTACAGTGATCTGTTTCTTTAGTGTGCCAATATTTCACAATTTAAATAAATTTTCTTTAAAAGAAAAAAAAATATCTTCCTGAGGAGAGTTGCCCCTCCCACGAGCTATTCTCCATAATGTAACTACAAAGAAATTGTAAAAAAAAAAACCTTCAGCCCTACAGCAGCAAAATTATTCCCCCTCCAGCATCATCTGCAGTGCTGGAGAATAGTTTGTTTGGCACATATGCTCTCTGAGTGTGAAGCCATTCCAGTGAAATGAAAGACAGTCTGGTGCAGCTCATTCATTAATTTTCACAGCAGTTGGTGCCCTGTTGGCATTTCAAATTAACGTAAGGAAAAGTTCAAGAGATTTAACTTCATTTCAAATCATGTCTGCTATGATTTTCAAGAAATGTTACAAATAGATTAAATTGCATTAGTAAAAGCTAATTGCAGAGCAAAAGAGAAGAATATTAAATGCTAAGTACCAAACTAATTTCAGGGGAACATAATTTTACCAGCTGAATCATCCCCTGCATGAAAGCTCACACTCAAGTAGCTGCAGCAGTGACTGAGTCTCATTGCAGGGCTGAAGCCCCTGAAGATGTTGGTTTGCAAGTGTGAAACAACTTGGAATGAAAGGATTTCAGAACAGGATTTCCTATTCATTGCTCAGCTCCAAGCCCCTCTCTGAAGATGGACCCAAGGTCCAAATAAACCAGTTCTTATGTGTATAAATTCTTCAGGGTTACTAATAAACTGCAGGCCTTTAAGAACATGCAGAGCTCTGATGATGGGGCTGGGGTTTCCTGGCACTTGCCTTTGGCCATTCATTTCAAAACTCCCAGTAACGTTTTCTGTACTAAACTGTCCTGATCAGACCATGAAATAGGGAACTGACATTAAACCCCCTGCAATCTCAAGTGTAATTGCAGCTCCTGATTTATTTCTGCACTGGTTGGTTTTGCTGTTTGTCCTTTAAGGTCACAGACAACTCAGGAAATACATCAATTCAAGGAAAAAGGCCACTTGTTGATGGAGAGAATTAAAACACTTTTTTTCCCCTCAATAACAGAACATCCAATGCGTTTTATACTTTGCTTCCTTCCTGCTGTGTGGGGATTTTCTGTGTGAAAACAGAGCACTTCCAATGAAAAACCTGATCACTCAAAAAGAAGAAATAGAAGTGATAAGACTGGGGATATATGAAAACTGTAGCCTCAAATTACTTGATTACAAATCAGGGAGCCATTAATGAAGTTGGATAAAAGCTGACAAAAGGACTGAGGTGCAATCACCTAATTTAAATATGAACAGTGCAGATAGCTGCATTAAGCATCTCCCTTAAATATAATAAGAGAGAAAGAGGTTCTTCAATGCCATGCTTACTCTTTCTCAGTGAAGGAATCAGAAGGGTTTATCTTTCTCCTTGCCTATTTATTTTCCCATTGTCCAGAGTCCAAATGACATCCAAAGTTAGGTAGGTTGAGTCCTACTCCCTGCTGTATGAATGGTACTAAGAAGCCAAAAGGAGGCAGACTTCACCAAAGGAATATTTTAGAGGCTGGAGGAAAGGATGAAACTCATCAAATGTCCAAAATTAATTTACTTAAGGGCTGGGCATAAACTGCAGTGGTACCACATCACTCAGGTCCACAGGTGTTGACAAACAGACAGATTTCCAAAGGAATAGGGCATTTCATTGAAATTGTTCCAATCCTATATTTTTTTCTCTTAAACAACCATATTTTTTCATGATGGAACAGCAGCAGGAGCTGTGGAATATCTGAGACCAGGTGAATTCAAAGCTGAGTCAGAAGGAGAAACAATACATGTCCAATGGCACTTCACAAACAGTGCTTGCAACAGGAGTGGGTGGAAACATCCATAGGGAGGCAATTTTATGTTTGGTACATTCAAAGTGTGGGAGGAACACAGAGTACATTTCTGAGCTCAGTAGATACAGAAGGGCTGCTTTGGTTTGTTTTCAAAGCAGAAGCTGAATAATAAACAGAAACGTTATAATAACTCAGAATTTGCTACACCTGTAGACCCAAGAAATGAAGTCATAAGATAAAAAAACCTCCTGTGGTCTCAAGATGTTATCTCATCTATCTGAACAAGGCAAGCAAAGTTGGGCTAAATGAAAAGCTGGGACTGAGGATAGCCAAATGTTGACTGACATCCAGCACTGCAGTTGAAGGTCTGCTCCTTTGGAGCAGCCTCTATTTGTCAAATGAAACATCAGGAATATTTTCCAGTTACTTTTTAAAATGATTTTGAAGTAATTTAAAAAGTGAATATAAATATCAGATTAAAAATTTGAAAATGCTCTATGTGATTCAGTATGTGTATGGTGTATTAAATTAATTACATATACAATGCTGAGAGACAAAACATTGCTGGCAGTAACTTAGTCCCAGATCAGGAAAGGGATTTGGGAATTACCACATCCAGAGAGAAACAGATCATGAATCACATCTCCCAGAGGATTTCCAAAAGCAATGGAATGCTTTTGGAAAAAGCATTACAGGGTGAGAAATAGATTTTTTTTAACTGCAATTATCTAAAAACAGAGTATTTCACAAAGTGCTTTTATCTCTGTCAGCAAACACACACACAAGAAAAAAAAAAAAGCAATAGCATAGATCCGGGAAATGCTGTGGCATTTGGAGCACTTCACAAGTACTTTCACTCATTCATTTGCAGAACTCCAGGGGGAAAAAAACAAAAACATGCCCATTAAAGGGGAGAGTCTGATAGGAAGGACTCAGTGACGTGTCTGAGAGGTGGCAGCCAGGCTGGAAGGGACCTGCCCATGAAAAGCAGCCTCTGTGTGGCTGCCTGGACCCTGTGAACATGGCTGTGGACATGAGGTGTCTTTGTTCTCCCAGAGCCTTTTTTGGCGCGTCCCAAAGTTTTCTCGCGGCACATTTTACAACTTGGACATGATATTAGAAGGAGAATACGAGGAACACAAAGGGGCAGATGGATAAAGGACAGATAGGTCGCTTTGCATGGCCAGTGCTCACTAACTCTCATGGCAGGGGGGAAGGGGGAGGGGGGCGCAGGTCAGGATCACCCAGGACAGTCACTCCCTGCCTTTTAGGGTCGAATTAAGGAACAGTTTCTTCGGGATTCACCTGGATCTGCTTTTCCCTTTAACTTGCTAGCTCCGTTTTTTCTTTCTGCTTTCCAGGTTTCCAGGTATATTTTTTACAACTCGCTTTGCGAGGCTTTGAACTTAATAATGTTACAAAGTCTCTGCTTTTTCTCTAAATTGCAGAGATACATTTCTCTCCTGCCTTTTTGCTCTGCAAGCGTTTTACAGACTCTTAACAAGTCTCTTAAGCTGTTTCTTCTCACATTAAAGTCTTAAGTTGCTAAATTATAATCAAAATAAAAAATTAATGTCTCGCTGACTAATGCAATGCTGGGTACTTATTTTCACTCACTGGGACTCCTATGTGAGGCTTTCCCCAGCTCCCTTGGTCTTTTCCTAGTACCCTCTGAATAGCGACGACTTTCCATCCTGCAGTTTCGGCTCTACCAAACACAGAGGGACTCAGTCCTGGGGACTCTGGTGTCGCTTTTACAGGGTCCAGTTCCAGCTATGTCTCCCTCTCACCAGCATGGAAGATCAGTACAACATCCCCTCAAATGATGTTGCACCCACACTCGTCCAGGTTTTCTTTCACTGCAAAAAACCCGGGATGGGCCTGATTAATAAAAAGCTAAAACCAAGTGAAAAATATCAGCCTATTGTAAGCAGAGGGCAGGCTTACAAGTCCCCGAAAAAGTCCTCTCTGATATATGAGAGTCTCTGTTCGGGCGCCATTCATGCACTTGGCCAGAGTGGAGTGAAGCAGGTGCAGATGTATCAAGATGTATCAGAGGGCGCCTGCACCTCACAGAATGGCTTAAAAATAATAGTGAGACAGCTCCTGGGGTATGCTTTGTAAAACAAAAGGTTTAGTAAACTTATAAAATAATAAACAATAAAACAAAGAAAATATAAACCATGCACAGGAACTTAGACACACTGTGCTCTGCTATCACATCCCAAGAAGCCCAGAGAAGCTTTGTTCTCTGCCTTAAATACAGGATGACTTAGGTGGGATCTTTTGGCAAACTGCCCAATAGAGAATGGCCACATTTCTGAAAGACAGGTAAAGAGACCAATCTGTGTTTCTGTCTTGGCCATGAGCCAATGGCTGCAAAGAGAGCAGAGAACTTTCTAGGCCTTTTCCTTTTAAGTCTTAGGGTAACACTGAAATCCTTTTCCTTATGTGTTAAATACCTGTTTGCTTTAAAGCAGCACTACTACAAACCCAGACTGGAATTCAACTGGAGTCCAGTATGGACTCGGCAAAAGCAAAAACCCGGACCGGATTTCAGCCAGAGTCCGGAATGGACTCAGCAAAAGTGAAAACCCGGACCAGAATATGGCTGGAGTCTGGAATGGACTCAGCAAAAGTGAACACCCGGACTGCTTTTTCCCCAAAGTCTGGAATGGAGTCGGCAAAGGCAAAAACCCGGACCGGATTACATCTGGAGTCTGGAATGGACTTGGCAAAAGCAAAAACCCGGACCGGACTACAGCCAGAGTCCGGAATGGAGTCGGCAAAAGCAAAAACCCGGACCAGATTTTCCTGGAGTCCGGAATACACTCGGCAAAAGCGAAAACCCATTCACTTCTAGAACTCCAGGGTGAAAAATAAAAACCAAACTAGAGGGGTTTTTTTTCCCCACCGTAGTTCTTGTTTTATGGTTTTGATTTTGCTTGGGTGTTTTTATTTTTAACTCCTAAAATGATTTATCTGGACATATTATAGGAAACTCCAGCACACATTTAATACAGCCATTGTATACCCTAGTACTCCAAGAGCATTGTTTTTATAGTTAATAATTCTTTTCATCTGGGAAAAAGATGTGGGAAAGGTCTCACAATGGATCGGCAAAAGTAACAATTTTGAATCCATCTTTATTACCAGCTGATACATCCTTGCACGTGGCCAGAGTGGTGTGAGCCAGGTGGAGATTTATCAAGTCTCTCTGAGGGGTGAGCCCACAGCCTCTCAGATTGGCTTAATATGAGCAAGAACACTTCTCCAGGAGTGTGTTGTAACAGAAAAGGTTTTAATAAAAAGAGGAAATACCAGCCAGTATAGAGCAAATAAAAATAAGCCATATACAAGTGCAAGGGAGACCCTAGCACTATGTAAAGCACCCTAAAAAAGCCATGAGGAATCCTGTGCAGTCTTTTAAGTACCTAGTGGTTGGGGAGGTGTCCTGGCAAACTGCCCAATGAAGAATAGCTACATAATAGCTGAGGAACAGGCAGACAGACCCATCAGTGCTTCTCTCCTGGCCCAGAGCCAATGGCTGCCAGGAGAATATAGAAGTTTCTAGAGCTTTTTCCTTTTTGGTCCTAAGGTAAAACTCAAACATATCTTCCCTATAAGGAAAATATCTGCCTGGTCTAAAACTGCACCACTACAACCAGCAAGAGCACAGAGTTAATTGTTACTTCCAGACATATTAGAAACATCAGGATTATCAGGAGAGCTGCTGGTCCCATTTGGGAGTTTCAATAAAACTGTTCAACAGTCTAAAAGATCAAAGACCATAACACATTAGGAAATTAGGTTAAAAGCCAAATGTAAGTCAGCTTTGAAGGACAATATTCACCTAAACAGACTGAAGGAAAAAAAGAAATAATGTGAAAAGTGATTTCTCAATTAAAATATGCTCTGAATCCTATTAATCAAAACATAGGCAGAAAACTTGTAACTAGAACTTCTTTTCTAAGAGTCACAAAGCTGTTAAAAAGGGGCTGCTTTACCCTCACAGTGAAACATGAGAGGGTTTTTTCCTCAACATTCATCTTCTGAACTTAAGGACACTTATAGACAGCTATTTGTAAAGTTACATAATTATCCTGACACAATGATTATTATTATACAACAAGTTTTGATAGCAATGCAAAAGAAATACGTAAAACATAAGAACAAAAGTGTGATTGCAATGCTGTAATGTGGTAGCAGAGATTTTGTGTAAATAGTGATGGGAAGATTTGCCACCCAGTTACACAGAGGATGAGCAGAAATTTGGCATAAAAAAACCTGTGAGGGAGGGGCAAAGTCCTTCAGCAGCTCTGACAACAATTTACATTTGTAATCATGAACAATGATGCAGAGAGTGCACAGTTAATGTGATAAATAACCCTGCCACCTCACTTCCACACGTAATTTCCAATGTGCTTCCTTATAGTCCTGCCTGATTTACAGATGACAGAACCCTGCTCATGTGATTATGTCTCTTCTTTCTATCAAATATCCAGAAACTATACACAGAACATAAAAGGATATATTTTCTTCCCTTTTTCTTGGAAAAAATTGCATTCATTAAATGGAGACCAGACCTTTGCAAGCAACTAATTCAAACAGATCACATCTGCTCTTAATTGCAGTGACTCTGAAAAGGTGAGTAGAGGCACTGTGTTCTCAAAAAAATGCTAAAGAACTGTATCCAACTCTAATTTACCAGAAAAGTTTGCAGATATATGACTTGGGGACAATCAGCCCTTTTTTTTTTTTTTGCCACATGTCCCAAACACACTCTTGATGTAAAACAACAGCAGGTAATGTACCAAAAGATTAATTTTACTTTTTTCCAAGCATAGCTGGAATATTTCTTCACCTACTCCCTCATATTCTTTGCAATATGCAAGAAAACTTGCTATAATCATACAGATCAACATAGCTTATATTTATTGCCTAATTATGAAAAACTAATAATAAAAATGAAAAATGGCAATATAGATTTTCTGTCATATAATCCCAATGTTCCACTTTGCTAAAATGATGTAAAACACCTACCCTTATTAGTCAGAAATATGCTGAAACAGCATTTAAATAAAGGCAAAACCCACAGCCAGGCAGAAAGCAAAAAATGCTACAGCCACTTTATAATTTCCAATTGGTTCTCTCACTGCAAATAAGACGTGAAAAATATAATTTTCTGTCTCCATAACTTCATCCAATGCACAGGATCTGAGATTAGCACTCATTACATATCATCAATTTCAGAGCAGTGTTTTGAGACCTCCAAATGAAAGTACAACCCATGACTGGACAAAAAGGATATTTGTTTTGCTCCTAGATTTGCTATATATCTTAATTTGTGGTTAAAAGACGCAATTCCCTACCTTCACAGGTTTATGAAATACTGCTTACATGAGTCAAGGACCAAAACATTTATTGTTGTTATGGGAAATTGTAGCATCTGAGATGCTGCAGTCATTTGGTAATCTAAGCATCAGACACCACTGCGTTTAAATTACAGCACGTTTTGGCACTTTGATGGAGAAAACTACATACATAAAAATCAAATTAAACCAGCAAATATTAAGATAGCATTAAGGCTGGGACTTTAATTAACTTTCAGGAAAGTCAGACTACTCAAAACATTGGAGATCCTCAGATGGCTGAACATGGAAGGAGCAGCGAAAATGAGGCAGAGATAAGAGTCATTGTAAAATTATCTGAATCAAAGTCACAGCACTGTGTAGCCACTGCCTTGGGAGAGGGGTTTGCTCAAAGCAGGAATGAGCTGGGAGTGGCTCTCAGACTTGCTGGAAATGCAGTTTCCACTGATTTAACACTACAATTCATGAGATGAACAAGGGATCTACCAAATTATTGTTGTTCTAGGGAGAATCAGCAGACTGGGCAGGCACTGGAAGCTTGAGGAGCAGCCTCCAGGAACCTGGAAACCACAGCAAAGGAGACAAGGCAGCTGACATTTTTAGAAGCAGGGAGTAAAATGGCTTTTACAAACCTTTTTATTATTGTTGCTGTGATGGCAGGTGCTTTCCTCAGCAGTGGTCTCCCCAAAAAAACCATTTTCAGTTACTTTTAGTGCACCTGTGTTCCTTCAGTGCCACTTTTTGTAGACAAGGAGATAACTACAGAAAACTCCCCTCTTTTTCTCACATGTCCTATCACAGATCTCATTCTCCCTAAAAAGGTATTTTCCCACCCTTCTTTCCCTCTCCCCTCTCTCTCTTTAAATACTTAAATTGATGTTCTGGCCTCATCCAAAACTTATTTTTCTCATCTCTCACTGTCCTGCCCTGTATTTTAAGTTCAGCTCTTTGTGGTGTCCCAAGTACATGAACCTGCATGACTAAGCTGTCTGAGTTGTTTGGGAGTCTCTTTTCATCATCTCTACTTCAAGCCTAACTAAAATTACTTGAAAACAATTATCACACATCAGACCTTTCATGTTCTTTATCACCATAATTTCAAGAGCAGCACACATACCACGAAGCCTGAAGAATTTAAAGCTCACATCCCTTTTCCTCTTTACTGTTTAGGTCTTACTTTAGCAGCAGGGATTGTTTATCAATATTTTAGCCTCAGATTTGCTATGCTAAAAAGGAGGGGGGGGTGTGAGCAGATGGCTGTGGCAAGATGCATGCCCTGTGTGGGTAAAGCACAAATATGCCTCTTGATCAACCACTGAACAAACTCTTTTACAAATTTATGTGCTGAGGAAGGCTAAGCTCAGGCTCTCTGATGGGAACTGACTCAGATTCCAGTTTAATTTGTCTTCCTACCTCTCCAGACTATTCCATAGGCAAAACAAAGGCATGGGTTAAACTGCATCATGTGCAGACACATTTGAATTCAATGCATTAATTTCCTGTGAAGGTAGTTTGACCTTGTGCCTGCATAGGTCAGATCAGAAAAGTCCCAACAGCTTAAAATAGCAATAATAAATAATAATAATAGGAACACCACCACAGTCAGACACACCAGGAACACTCCCGCTGACAAGCAGCACTTCCAGAAGTCCTTTTAGTTTACAACATCATAAATTCTTATTAGCATCTCCAGTGAAAATGACAGCAATGAAAGCAGACCAGGAACATGAACTCTTCCCTCAGTTTCTTTCAGCATCAAGGAATTTGCCTTTGATACAGAAATGTGCCACCCAGGACACATTTTTCTGGTGCAGCACAGTTACCATGAGAGCCCACTGTGTTTAATCTGTTCTTTAGAAGAGCTTGACCAGCCAGGAAGAGAATAATTGTGTTCAAACTCCCCAGCAAAGGGGAAGAGAGGGGTCAGGTTGTTTTGGAGCACTCCTTCACCTTGGCTGTCAGTGGAGTAAAAAGATAAGTGCAGCCAAGGGAAGGTTTTAGCACATCCAGGATTC
This sequence comes from Alaudala cheleensis, assembly GCA_013398995.1. Taxonomy (NCBI): domain Eukaryota; kingdom Metazoa; phylum Chordata; class Aves; order Passeriformes; family Alaudidae; genus Alaudala; species Alaudala cheleensis. The sequence goes on along the minus strand of VWYE01021124.1, from coordinate 616,632 downwards.
CCTGGTGTCACCAGTATTCAAACCACAATTTCACCTCTCTGTGGGTGTTTTTAAGCACAGTTTGAGGTAAAACAGCTCTTGGGATGCTCTTTTCCAGGTCAAGTGCAAGTAGCTGCTACTGGCAGTGGCTGTGCCAAGGGTTTCTCCTTGCAGATGACACAATAGTATTCTGCCTTTGATACATTTTCAAATCTCTCAATTATTTTTTTTTTCATATTTGCACAAGTATGAAGAAACAAATTGGTTCCCAGTTGTACTGGAAAGCCCACTAAGTCTTCCAAGTCCAGAGCATGGTAACTATAAGACTGATCCCTGCCTAAACTATAACTACCTGCCTCATGAATAATTTTATTCTCTGGATCTGTCAATCAGGTGCCTTCTGTGAACATTAAATTTATTATGGTAAGTTAAATGAAAAGAAATTGATGTGGTGTCAAAGTTGTCTCTGAGATGAGTATTACAAGGAGTGGGAAAGGTGAGTATGAGACACCAAGGGCACACATGAGCCAGGCTCAGCTGAATCACAGCTTCTGTACCTCTGATGCCTTCAGACAGAGGTCAGGATTCTGCAGAAAGGAATAGTGAAAACCAGGGTGGGAGGCCAAAGGCAGAGAGAGTGAACTGGGAAAGCTTTTCCAGGCCTCCCAGATGGGCCCTGACCAACCCAGCAGTGGCACACACCTCTCTCACATGTTGTACCTATCTACAGCAGCTGCAGACTTCTGGTTATTTTACTATCCTTATATTCAGTTTGAATTTCCAAAGCTACTTGTTAGTATTTAATCCATTCTTAACATCACCTTTAAAGTATTTTAGTAGCATTATGCCAGGATTTGATTTTTCTTCTGCCTTTTTTTTTTACCACATGCATGCTAGCAAGCATGCTAGTCAGACACAAAGAACATGTTCCTTACAGCATTCAAAATGTTTCCAAACAGTTGGGGAAAGTTTAGCATTTTAACCTTGACAAGATGTCATAATAAACTGATTATTTTTATGTAACTTAAAAACTCCTGCAAACGCAAAAAGAATTTCACGTTTCTTTAGAACTCCATGGGAAACACAAATTTACTGCAAACCACCCAAGTGTGGTATGAAACAGCACATTGTTTAAAAAGGAGGTAAATCTTTAGTTCATGCCAAACCATGATGGCTCCTGTTCATTCATAAAAATAACAGCTCTGCATCTCCAGCAAGACATGGACTCCCTACATTCCAATTCCAGCTGGAATTTCTTTTTTTTACTTTAAATAGACACTCTCAGGTGCTCCAAAGGAATTATTGGATCATTATTTCTGTTTTTTCTTGGAACTGGAGTCAATATTACATGAATGTGAAACAGTGCATTTGATGCAAAAAAATTTAGACAGGTAACACTTTTTTTTTTTAAACATAAGTACAAACAAAGCTCTTAAATCTTATTCAATTAAGAGCTCTGGACCATCAGAGGGAAATGAATCACTTCCCCAGACCTTACTCCTTCAGGAACAGCACCTTCTCAGTAGAAAGTAAAACCTGGCAACTCTCAGCAAAAGCAATCCAAAAAATGAGATCATAAAGGGAAGTAAATAAAAGAAAAATAAAATGGTGGGGGGTAGAGTATCCCCATCCACTTAGCAGTTAGTGGAAATTTTTGCAGCCCACCTCCTGTCTTTGACATAAGGAAACCTCGTTTTTTGGCTTTTAACAGCACAAGAATTTTTTCATCTGTTCATTTTGAAACCGAAATAGCTGAGGCTGATCACAGCTCTTCTGTTTCAGACTCCTGCTGAAGAGCAATTTGGTGTAAATGCTCAGATAATAACAGAGTATGCCAGTGAAAAACCCCTTCCTGCAGCTTCAGTTCTGCCACTTCTCCAAAATGGGCACTTTTTAGAACATTCTAAGCAATACTTTGACTACTTTTGCTGACTACTAACTTTATCTCAGGCTCAATACTTGCAGTGATGTGCTGAAAAGAAACTTCCCAGTACATTAATATAAACACAGAAATAGGAATAGAATTACCCAGGTAATATTTTTTTATAAGGACATGGAATGGTCTAGGCAGAGGAAACCTTCTATTCCTACTCTATTGGCAGAACAAGATTAATTACAGGAGCCCACAAGCTGTAAAAAGCAGAGGACAGTGTGAAGCTCTGTTACAATTAATTGCTGCTGCCAGCTCAGGTAGCAACGGTGTGATTTTCACCTCTGGACCCCTCAGGGTGGGTACTTGTGCCCATGTTTCTAATGAACAGGAATCTTTCATGTGTGAGCAAGACAAATAAGTATTGAATAAATGCAGCTTTAAAAATCAATATGCAATGTGGATATTAGGAGTGGAGATCTTATCCTAATTGCTTCACAAACACACACCTAAAACTCTTAAATATGGCTGGTGCCCTCTGCTATAGTATTTATCTCAACAGCTGTCTGTAGCTCATATGTCTTGCCTGAAAATCCACTGCTCTTTGGTCCATATAAAAAATACCATCTTACCAAGAAATCAACACTTTTTACTCTTGTGCATTTACAAAACCTGACCTCTTGCAAAATTCCATGTGCAAATGCTCAAGGCTGCAGTTGTGACAATGGCCCCATGCAAAGGGTCTGCACAACAGAATATTTGCATGAATATTTCATCTGAGATCTGTGCAAGCTCAGCTCAGTTTGACACTTGTACAGGAGTGGCAGGACATCGGGGCTAAGGGGAGGAAAACCATCATCACCACAAAGCTGATGATTTCCCTTAGAGATGCACAAGCAGGGTGAATTTAATTACAACGCAATGCCCTCATTGCCCCAAGAAGGTTCAGCTGCTCACCTGGACTGTGCTTTTAACTTACTGAGCTAATATTCTGCTCAAGGGTTTCTGCTCTGAAGATGGTTTATCATTCTTTCACTTGGGGGTTCTTCATTGACTTCCAAACTCCTGTTTCTCTATCCACAGTGGGAAGCAGATGCAGACTAATGCAAAGGATGGGGATCACAGGAATTCCTGTAACCAAGGACATGATGAAGGAATATGGTCATACACTGATATACTGACACTCTAATTCAAGATCATTTGCAATGAACCATTTCCCAAATCAGCAAAAATAAGACCTCTGGAAAAGGGAATCCCTCTGAAGAATGAATGTTTATTCAGCTGTGGTTTTTGAGTGCTTGAATAGAGGAAAAATAACACATTGTCAGGATTTGCAGGGATTTTACCATCCACAGAGGAGCTCTCACTGAAAATCTGGCCCACACTATTGTGTTTTCTCATTTCCTTTTTGTGTTTTATGGAATGCTTGTTATGTTTGTCTAACACCACAGTGTTAATTGTTTAATGTTATAGTGTTAATTAGAGGTTCTCTACCAAGAACTACTTCACCCTTCTCATATGCAGAGCTGATTAATTCCTAGGTATGCATTATACTAAAAAGTGCATTAATTAACATTCTAACATTTTATAATTCTATTATGCATTAGCAATATTGCATTTAATTGCAATAATCACTGTGACATTGCATGTGGGTGGCACTACAATTTCATACATTTTCATTTTTCAGTCATAAGAATCATGATCTAAATTTCAGTAACTCCTCTTCAATAACTGACCTAATTTTTAAGCTTTTCTTCAAAGATCCCTGCTAGTTATTCTGCAGAAACTCTTTGATTCACAAATGGAAACTTCAAGTTTAAATTAAATTTCTTTTTCAGATGAGATTCCTACCACACACAGAGATGAGACAGAAGGTCACTGAGCACAAACTGTGCAAACTAAAGGGGAAAAAACCACTCCACAACTAAAAACATCTCTGCCTTTTATTGTTAGTTTGCTGTATTTCTTTGATAGATGCTTCACACAGTAAATGCTATTGATGTCTAGACATCTTATCTTGTTTCTGGCTATTGTTGAAATGTCAGTTTTCCTCTAACTTCACTACCACAACATCCTACTAAAGACATGCTTCAGTGTTTGGCTGACCTAGCATCAATACTTCTTGCTTCTGCCCCTCCTCCTTCCTCTGACACATTATTTAGAGACTCACTGATTTTGTGCCCCATCCTAATCCACCTTGTTCCACCTCCAAGTGTAAAGTAACACGGGTGGGATCTCAGCAGGCACTAGGATGCTGAAGTTTGACCCTTGGGAACATGGAGGATGCCATCAGTCCCCAAGCACAGCACATAAATTTTTCACAGTTAATAAAAAGATACTAAAAGTTACAGGAGTAGTCATCTTCCTCTAAAAAGTTAGATTTACACTAAAATTTTTCCTACATGCAACAGGGAGATGATCTAGTGGTGTCATTTTCTACCAGTCTGGTACACAACTGGCCCCTAAAGGAGACATCCTGAACACATAATACAAAACTGAGACAGATTTCACATGTGTGAAGCCTGCAAAAATTTTATAATTGAGAATCAAGACAACTTTTGGTTAGTCTTTTCCAAGGACTTCTAGAGACTCCAGTTTACCACATGCCTAGTCCTGTAGTCCTGTCACTGCTTCATGCCACTTTTTGCTTTTTTTCTCTTTTCTTCTCATAAAACTTATATGCTTCATCATAGATCATTATTTGAATGGAAACAATTATTTCATTATTTTTGCAAGGAGGAAAACAATTTCAGGCTGAGAGAAGCAGCTGACATCCTCTAACATGTCTAAAACAGTTTCCTAAGAAAGTTCTTAAAAGCAAAGTGAATCTATTTTCCCTTAGCATAGCTAATAGTGCCTGCAGCTATGTTTGCATGCACAAATGTTTGTTCTCTATTCCACTGTCAGCAGTGTTCTTTGCCTAAAGGTCACATGCCAGCAAAACATGATGATAATGGGGTGTTACTACTCCTTTCCACTTTCACACTGAAGCAGAGAGACAGAAATAAGTATATAGAATATTTTTCCATGGCTGTATAAACCCTGACTGCCTTGAGGAAATTCTTGTGTGGGGCTGTTTCAGGGAACTCTCAGGGCAAACAGAGTTTAATGGATGCAGAAACCCACACATCCTGAAGTACTCTCAGTCCTGAGTGACTCAGTGAAACTGTTCAGGAGTGGGAGAAACCATCAGTGGTGATGATCTGCAGGGTCACACACAGCAGCTGTACCATGTTCAGTAACAGCTAAAAGCACCATGGGTTGCTCCATTGCAGTGCAGATACTCTGAGAACAGCCAGACTGAAAATCAGGAGGTCAGGATATAATCCTGACCTGCACACCACAACCTCTGCACCAAGGAGAAAAGAGTCCCCTCTCCAAGGAGCCTGAAGGATTTAATATCTCTGATACCAGTATCTTAATGATGTATCAGCCTTTTCAGATTCATCACATTCTTATTTAAATTAACAATTCCATCTAGCTTTGGAAAAAAAATGGAACCTATTTTTCTTTCTGCTTGTTCTTTAAAAATTTAAATTTTGTGACTAGCAATGAATATAAGATTAGGTTAAGTATCTGATCTAAGAAAAAAATTTCCTGATACTTTGCTATTTAATATAAAAATGAATGTGTGGGTGTTTTTTTGAAATGAAAAATTACTCAGGTGCCTTAGAAACCTGCTTCTTTGGAAACATGTGAAATGTCTGAGTTAGTTTCAGAAATTCAATTTAGCTCTTCAAGTCACTTGGGCACATTTGAAAATACTACCCTTGATCTAACTCTTGGTAGGAGAAGACTGCTGTCTTCATTAATTAATCCTGCTGAAATCAAACTTCTGTGAAGTTCTCCATTTGGATGAAAAGAGATGTTTTTAAAAAAACCAAACCAACAAATGTTTTCAATTTCTGGATTAAACACACATCATGGATTATTTCCAAGACAGTCATCTTCAGCTAAGCATCAGATCTAAGTTTTCTGTCTTAGGGAGTTATTACACATGGTCTTTCCTTTGTATACTACTCTCATTTAGTCATAATAATCTCCTTTATTTGCTATGTTGATGTTGAAGACAGAGAATTTAAGCTGTTTAAATCTGTGAGCATGAACAAAACCCTAGAAAAAGAAACTCTTCATATGAAGAGGTCATTAAGTAATTGGCCATCTCTGTTCAAGTCATTGAAATGATTGTTCTTTACAGTTATTACACTGTGCTTTCAGTTTACATAGTTTTTCCATTTAATCCAAGTAGAAGGTAACTCACCAAGCTGGCAAACAGTGTTCTGATTAGCAAAAACATTTTGAGCTAAGACAAACTCAATGCAATTATTAGTATAATCTTATTACCAAGATAAATCATTAGACAAAGTTCAGACAGGAGACAGTAGCTTCTATATATAATGCTAAATTTAATTACACCTAGTTAAACTATTAAATGAGAAAGCCTGGGCTAGGCTGGGAGTTTGTGGATGTTTAAGAAGTGGCCCAAGAGAGCTGACAGGTATTAATCCTGTCCTCCTGTTCTTCCTGCACAGGTTTGGTGAGTGATTAAAAGGAGGTTTTGCAGGAGACAGAAGAATGAAAGGGATGTGTTCCTGCACTGTAATTACAACTCCCAGCATACATAATTCCATGTATTTAGTGTGCCTGGGATATGGGCACAGGCTGCTGTGTATCACCAAGACACTGATATTTGTTCACTCCTAAGTACAGCTCCTCACCCAAAGCTGCTCCTGAGCCAGCTCTGCACTGTGGCACATCACTCAGGACACTGAGACAAATCAGATTCAAGATAACCCAAAATCTATCTGTAACCTCTTCCAGTGAGCAGCTAAAACTCTAACAGCTGCCAGCTAAATGAACATGCATTTTACAACACCATATTGCTGAGGTTACCGGTGCTGTGAGAACCTCTGGCAGCCCTTTCTCTTGGCATTTTGCACTCCTGGTGATGCAAATCCAGCAGGACACAGCTCCAAGGTCTGCTGTGCTCAAGCCAATACAATGTGATCACAGCCCCAGGACCTGGGCTGCAGATCTTACTGTCCCCATCTCAGGCCTGTTTGCCCCACACAGGCTGCTGCCTACAAGAGCACCCACCTTAAGAAAATAAGGTGATTCTCTTAGATGTTGATATGGTTGTTTTAAAAGGCCTTGTGGCAATCAGATTCAGTGGTGACCTGCTCTTGGTTTGCAGTCATCTGGCATGGGCAGCAATAGCCCTGGCTCACCACAGTGGAGAGTTAGACAGGATCTCTTTTTGCTGCTAATTTAAGCCCTTTAGAGGAAAAATGAACCAAATCCTGGCAGGCAGCAGAGCTGACTGGGATAGACCATAATCACAGAATGCAATCAACAAAAATAATGCAGAAAGGACATGGCATATGGCACTCGAGTCACACCTCAAGTGGTTCTGTAGTACAGCAGACATGGATTCCTGGAGCACCCACGTGCTAAATAACTGATGGAAGCCAAGGGAAATATTTGAAAGAACACCTAAGACTCAAAAATACAAAAGCAAATCCAGCCAACTTTTGAGTTTGCCTCTGTGCAGATCCAAGCCATATCTATGACATGTTAGCTATACTGGGAAACTCCAGGACATGCTGTACAGACCAAGAAGTTATTTTTGAGCATCTAATTCCTTTTCAGTATATTGCATTCTTAGTAATGGATGGATTTATTAATACACATTGATTGTTTCAAGATAAGTTTTATTCCAAATATTCCAGGGTAACATTCTGGATTTGTGCACAGCAGTTGCTTTCCATTAGGGAAAGAGCCATGGGATGCAGACAGCATTTGCAGAGCTGTTGCCATTCTAACTGCTGCAGAGCATAGAAATTACAATACCCTGCTTCGTGGAAAATCAGTCATTACTGTAATTAACCACCTTCCTTATCACCTTGCACTTCTGCCTTATCACATCATTGACTATCTGCTCGTAATGAGCAACACTCAGGGATTATTGTTACATATACAATTTATAGTAATTATTAGGTTACTGACAACAAAATGACTTATAAAACTAATAGTGCATCTTTGTTTCTCCAGGTTCAATTTAAGGAACTGTGCCATTCTCACTTCATTTCAAAACATCAATAAAGCTGTTTTTCAAGTTGAGAATTCATTTTCCTTTGTACACAGACTATACATTTCATAGGACAGAAACACATTTCCATATTAGTCAGAGTAGTAAAATGATTTCTCGTTCATCCTCAAGTTTATTAAAAACAGAGTGATTTTAATATTGGGTGAAGCTGGATTAACAGCATACATTAGCTACTGACATTAAAATGGGGTAATTTTATTTCTTTATTCCACAGTCTGAGGCAGCATTAGCTGCAGACTCTCAACCAACATTTTGGAATTGCAATTACTGCATTAAGAGGCAAATCTGGACTCCAAGCAATTAATGCATTAAGAGATGTATGTAGACTATAAAGGTGGATACACATAAAAGTTTAATTATAATTTCTTTTTTAAAATATTACTGCAATATTACTCAGTGAGAATCTGCTTTCCAGACATTATTGATATATTGTTCTGTATTTCTAGCCTGCAAAAGGAGAACTCTAAAATCCCTGAAGTTAATATGTGACAATACAAATGAAAGCATTTGGAAAACTGCTTAGCAGAGCTGCAAACCAATAAAAGAGTTCCTTCACACACATAATTCTCAAAAATCTTAACAGAAGCTCTTTAGGTGTGTTGCTCATAAGTGGGCTGACATGTCCCACAGGAGATACAGCTGCTTTATTTTTAAATCAGTTATTAATTTGACCCTGACTCACTCTCCTCACCAAAGATAGTTTTTGTGCCTGTGTTATTCCTATTTTTGCATGCAAATAAGAATTTGTGATATCAGGATCATTATTTCATGGCTGTTAATTGTTTATACACATTAAAATGCAAGATAAATCTACCTTTTAAATGATAATTATTATTATTATTGCTAGCCAATTCCATGCACAAATTAAAGCAGAAGGAGCACTGTTTGGTTTTAAACATGCCAAAGAGTTTGCATGTTTCAACATTGCATCGCAATGAGCCAAGATTTTTTTTTCCTTCTTCTACCACGGCCAGATCACTTCTGAAGTGTTGATAAATCAAGTCCACTGTTTGTCTGCAAGATCAGACTGATTGGCTTTATTTTTGATGCATCAAGGACAATGGAAAAATGGGGAGTGTAATACAACTACCTAAAGTGCAAAGATGAGAACTGGCTTGGAAAGAAATGCTAAGATCAGGGTGACCAGGGACACTGGAGCCAGAGTGCCACGGGGGAGCAGGGGCACATAGAGAGGGGGTTGGCAGCTGCTTTCTGTGAGCCAAACCAGACTGCACTGCTTTTGCAGAGCAGCACAATGTGCAGCAGCACAGGCACATGTTCTGCAGGTGCTGGGCATCAAGAAATTAGGCTAAAAAAAAATGACAGGGCTGATGCAAGTTCGGCTTCCTAATAGGGGGCAAACCCAGAGAGGGCTGGGCTCTTTCCCAGTAGGACACTGAGAACTGAAGTCCTGGATACAACCAAAGTGAACCCAGAACCCTGTTTTTGACCAGGGACAAACACAAACTGCTTAAGGAAAGAGTCCAAGGCCAGGCTGGATGGGCCCTGAGCAGCCTGCTCTAGTGGAAGGTGCCCTCAACTCGTGGCAGGGAGCCTGGAACAAGATGATCTGCAAGGTTCCCATCTAACCCAAACCATTCCATAAGTCTATAATAACCAAGAGAGCACAAATAATACCAGCATCCCCTCATCTCCTCTGCCAAGAATCAGTTAATTGATTAGCTGAATTAGAAATGTAAATAAGACTCATGATTTTAAATAACCATTAATGGACTTATACCTCATGCATTTATGCAGACCTCTTCTTAAACATAACTAATTTTGACTTTCAGAAGACTTTGAGGCAGAATAACCTTAACCATTTAATTTTCAGTTTCAGAGGAAAAAAATTACTTCTTATTGCTGGTCTTTCAACTTAATCTTTTCATTTTGGGTCCTTCCAATTACAAATCTGTGCCTCAAGACTGCATTTCAGATCTATTTGCCACCTTTAATTCTTCTGGATCTCTTGTCTGTTAAGGAGTAGAAGCAGATACCCCACAGCAATTTCTGACAGTGCCCCAGGACAGCAGTGCTCCTCCACTTCCCTGAGATTATCTCAGTTACATTGATGTAAAATTTTAATTCCATTTCTTAAGAGGCCTGTATGAAAGCTACCCTCAGGAACCAATTCCAGAGTCAAGTCCTGGGGGCACACAAATTCAAATGGGTACATGGGCACTGCTAAAGCTGAGCTCTTGTAAGTGGAAAATTTACAGGGTTTTTTTGTTGTAAACTGGTGTTGAAAGAAAGGCTTTTGTAAAGCTTCAGTCAAAAACATAGAAGGAGAGAAAAGATCTTTAGCAATGAGCCTAATGCCAGCAAAGTGAGCATGAAGCACATGAATTGCAGCATAAGGTAAAGCTTACAATTATTATAATCCCACAATGATACCAGGCTGCTCAAAATGCTCTTTCAGAATAGCAAAAATAAATTCTGCTTTTATGGGGAAATATTCATCCTCATCATTGTTCATTTTTAAGCACTCAGAACAAAAACAAACAAAATCCAATTATTTTCCCTGTTATGTTATCACATAAGATCCCCTACCAGGGCCCTAATGAGTGAGGTATCCTTCAAACACAAGATGGGATCACATGCTTGAAGTTCTTACAAAATGAGTAGCCAAAAAAGCTGTCATGAAGAGGAGAAGCAGCAAGTGAGAATGTAGTAATTTATTCTTTAGTTTCTTTCATTGTTGGAAGCTGTTTAATAACTCACAACTGTTTCTATATAGTCAGGAAAGTGACTTCTGCTGCTACTTCATTAGGTAACCATCAGCCCCAAGTAGGACTCTTTTTTTATTTATATATATATATATCAGTAAGTTCATGTTTTTCCTCTGCTCTACAAGTAACTTGCATAGTAGCTCTATGAAAGTTACACGTATTTAGTTGAGTCAAATTACACAGTGTTGTTTAAACCAAGTGACCAGGAGGACCAAGAGGGACTTTGAATCACACAAATGGGTTAAAAGGTCATTCCTAGAGCAGTTCCCTGCCCAGGCAGGCCAAAAGTGTGGCCACATCCATCCTTAACTTAAGATTACCACAGGCTTAGAAACAGCATTCCCAACATCATAGTGCTTTTTTTTTTTTTTAAATAATATTTCAATTTCTACTCCCTATGTCCAGAGTAAAATAGAAATCAAACACAACGCAATGAAAAGTAAAGTATAAAACTCAGCCAAGCTACCAGTGAATGTATTTGGTCATCATAAAGGCAAAAATCAGTTCCAACAAGGTGCCATACAATTTCTGATGAACCTGTCCTTTATGAAAGACATCACTAATTTTTCTTCTGAGACAGGTCTTGCAAAGCTAAGTAAAATCACTCAACTAAACTGCAGAAGTACTTTAAAGAGTCTGGCTGATTGATAAAATCAAGGGCTGCCAAATGACCTGAACAGACACAGAGAAAATACCACTGTAAGATTTTATTCTGAATTTGTCCTCGAAGGCATGTTCAAGGTTGTGATTCCCCCATAAATTGACTGTGCTATTAATAGTCACAGAAGCATTACTGGCAAAATGGAACAGGAACCTCAATTTCAGCAACAACTAAGCCAGCAACACGACATTTGAAGCAAGCAGCTGTCAGAAGTTGCTCTCAAAACCTCTTTCAGTCTTTCTGAGCTCTGTGATGTGCTTGGTTTTCACTGTTTATGCTGATTCCACACCATTCACCACCTCCCTGGACAGGGCTTAAACAGAACAAAATCTAGAAATAGGAAGTAGCATAGACAAATCCAAACAGTGTCTTTTGAGCTGTGCAGATTCACTGCAGCCAAGAGAACTGAGCCAAGCTCATCCTTTGTTTTAGGGCTCTTCAATCAAGGAATTTGCACCAAGAGTGAATTTGTGCCAATACTTTCAGGTAAGTTAAACAATTCTGCTTCTGTTGAGTGGGATTTGACAAAAACCACTGAATCAAAGACCATGGGAGCCAACCAACATTTTGAAATTCTAATTGCTGTTATTCAAGAGGCTGAGGGAATGAGAAAACAGAACCTGTGTTGTATAATGGCCTTGCATTGCTTCCAGCAGAAGGGATAAAACTGTTTTGTTTCCCAGTTCGCTGCAAAAATTAATTGCAGAAAGTTTCACTAAAAAAGTAACCACCCCCCCCAAAAATCCACTGCAAAAAACCCAACAGCCACAATTTTAGTTTCCTTTCTCATATTTTCAATACAATCAATGCAAAGCTGTCTGTTTTGTACTGTTATCAATAATTAAATAAATTAAAAGCTATATTGATTCTCAACCACATTTGCATTTTATTTTAGGAATCATGAAATTAGTGATATTTTTTCCAAAATCCTGAAGGCATGCACACACTGTACTGTCACTTGGTTTTGATGCAATCTGTGCTTAAGTTCAAGATCTGGTGAAGTTGAGCCACTGAGAGAACACAGTGAATGCTTCTATAAACAAAGATTTATATGTACAACAAACAAGTGTGCTTGAGCAAATTCATGGTCTGTACACTGACCCCAGACTCTCAGGTTAATATCAGCATCTTCCTAATTGACTACAGTAGAAAATAAGATTTCATGGACATTACCCCTGAGACACCCAATCTTTACTGGCACCATCAAACAATTACAGCATTATAGAAACCCAACCACGGGTGAGGAGACAGAGAAAAAACACAATTTACTGTAATTAATGTTATGTTAATAACATGCATTTCACAAACTCACTGAAGCAGGAAGCATAGCTCTATTCCTGGAACACAATGCAGAACCTGGGGCACTGCACTCAGTGCACACAGAGCCTGCAGTGCTGCAGCAGGCAGGGAATAAAGGGCAGATCTCCATGGCCAGGTGAGCAACTCCTCCCTGCACCTGTTCAAACCCTCTCACTACTCTTGCTGGTACCAGTGTAAAGCAAGAATTCTGTTCAAGTTTCCATGGACAGGTATTTCCCTCTGTCACTCACAGACAGCTTCAGCTGTACTTGAGAGAAAGAATTGTGAAGGGTAACACTGAAGTCTGAAATAACAGATCTGGTTGTGAGTAAATCACGTTTTTCTACCCATTACCCAGGCTTCAGGGAGAAAGTCTTCTAACACAAGGATCTATTTTCTGGTTGGGTCTAAGACAAATAGATAATTTCTATTTGCTTTATTTACATTCATAGAATCCTGTAATTTATTAATCAGTATTGATAAGTTAATTAAAAAGCTTGATATCTAGTGGAAAAGGTATCATTTTTTATTTGGAATTAATTCCTCTTCTCTGCTGATTCAATAATATCCTACTAGCTCCATTCCTTTTGCCTATTCCATCCTTTAGAGGCACTTTTGGGACATTTCAAATCATGTGTCTTCCTGTTTTCCTGGCCCATTTCTCCTGAAAACAAGTTCTATTTTTTTTTTTTTTTGGCTCAGCACATTCCAGTTTAAATAATAAACCCAGGTAAAATTAAAATGCTCTTTTTTGGGGGGGCCAGGGGTGATCCTTACAGATATAACATCACTAACCTAGAGCTCTTAGACAGGAAATTCTGCACCAAGAACTTTTGCTTGAAAATCTCTTAGAAAAACTAAAATGGAAGGTGAATTCATGAGCTAAACAAGGGGGTTAAGGCAATATGTTACTTCTAGTACAGAATAGGCTGTTTCCTGGGCAGCAGATCAACATCAGTGACAAAGAAAAGCAACAGCCCCACATCTGCAATTCCTGTGTCCAAGAGCTGAACTCAACATTACAGGAGATATGTACAAGTACACACACATAAAAATAATACTATTTCTTTTTAAAGACACACTAGAGATCTTCCTTGTGCTTGATCAACTGTCTATGAACAAGTTTTCTCTTTAGATAATTAATAGGGCTCACAGCTATAAATTGCCAGAGTTCATTTGCCACTTTGATTCACGGCCAATACTTTATCAGACATTTACATTTCTAAGGTGAATCAAATCATCTGCTAATCTGTTTGCTGATAAGAGGGAACTAGACAAGTTTTGATTTAAATGAGAAGGAGGCTGATCAGCAGTGAAAATTATATCAAATGTTAATTACTGTAAAAAATTGATGCAACAGCTTAAGTCATGCCTAGGAGTGAATATTTGATTCCTTTTGTATTCAAGGCTGGGAGACACCCATTAGGCAGCTTGGGAACACAGACTGCCAAATCATTATTATAACCAGCCAATGTACTGCCTAATGGAAAAACATTATGCCTGATGTAATTCTAATTACAGAGTTATTGTATGCTCATACTTTTGCCTTTTCACAGTACACTAACAAAATCCAGTGTGCTACAGACTCAGAGTTTGCCCTGCAGACAATTACACACTCAAGCAGCCTTCCTCTGAGGAGAGGTTCCACTTCAATGGCTTTAATGAGACAGGTCATGTGACCAAAAAAATCCTGTTACAGATATTAGAAATTTCTCTCCTCAGTATTTAACCTTTGGGATTTTTTGCATTAACAGCCTTGATTTAAATCTGGATTATATCTCCCAGAAATTTTTTTCTCCATTTGCTTATCTTTGATTGTTTTCAGTAAATTGGCAGAGCAGATCTATTTCAAACAGGCCCATCAAGACAAAAAAAAATTTAATTGCCGTTGTTTTAAAGCAATGCCCTAGTTCATAATAAACAAAAAAAAAAAAATATTACTTTGAGGAGAGAAAAATTTAAAAATGGAAGTCTGAAATAGAAAAATACTCACACTTCATTTTTATAACAATAATAATGAAGATACTATCATTACTAAAAGATTCTTCACTAAGTTTTGAGCTTCTTCACATCTTGTGTTAGCTTCATGTCATCCACAAACCTGTTTTAAGTATTCAGGACAAGCTGATGTGATTTCCTGGCAGCAGAAAACCAAAAACTGGAACACAACAGCACTTTTCCCTCTCTTTGCCCCCTTCAGCCTGTTTCCTTCAGCACACCAACACCCAGCAAATACCAAAAACCCCAGCTGCTAACCTCAGCATAAAGCAGTACAAATCCTGGGGCTGCTCTGGAAGTGAGCAGACATCATCCTTGAGAGAGCAAAGATTTCAGCCTGGGCATTTCAGCCCTGCCCCAAACCGCCAACATCTGAGCAGAGAGATGTGGCACAGACACAGGAGCTGCCTGAGCAGCAGCCACAGAGTGCAGCCAGAGACAGGTCAAGCCTGCCCTGGTATTTGAGCAAGGCTCATTCTGTATGAGAACTGCTGACTCAAACCTCTTTAAAAAAATACAATAAAATCTGAGGACATGGCTCATTAAGTGCATTTCCAATTTGCACTGGAATACACATCTCTATAATCAAGTCACTCAAATTGTTCACAATTCCTTTTCCAAAATCCTTCCAGAATGTCCATCCATGGGTCTGAATTATTTCTGTACTACTTCTACTACATTCAGTAGGATCTGAACACTTTTATCTGCAGAGAATATGACATTTATACTCTGATGGAATTCAACATTTATAATGCCAGGCTATTTATTTACTGCCACCCATAACTTACAACGGTGCTGCTTTTAATCTTGTATTTCTTATACACTCTCCATTATTGCTTATTTATGAAAATAACCTGTGCCATCAAGAGTTCTGTTCCTCTTTAATAAAAGAGTCAGCAACTAAAATTACCACTATAGAGACAGACCAGACTTGCTGACCTGTGACAGAGTGCAGTCATAGGGAAAATAAATACTAGTTTTGAATTATCATGAGTATGTGTGAGGCAGGCTAATATTTTTTCTCATTACTTTTTACACAGTTTTTATATTAATTTGTTTAAATGGGCTTGAACTTAAGCAAAAAAAAAAAGAAAAAGCAATTTAGGGACAGTTTTTATCAATCCCTAAGATAAAACACCTGGGTTATCAACATCCCAGGACCTCAATATTGTACAACAGGGTCCACATCGCGAAAAAGCATTGTTTTGTTTTTTCTCTGCCTCCAATACATTCATATGAAATCTTTTCTGAGACTACAAGATGGAAGCTTTGACTGTGGGATACCAAATCCATTTTTCAGACAAAGAAAAGGACTGATGGGCCCTTAAAAACCAGAAGAGGGGTTAATCTCTGCTGGAGAGTAACTGAAGAACCAAGAGTGATTTTAAACTGACAGTATAAAGGCAAGCTAATAAAGGAAAAAAACTGAAGAACAGAAAAGTCCAAGAATTCATGAGAGTTCAGCTGAATTAGGAAAGAGACAAGAAACGCTTCAGTTATCACTGTATTAATGACAGGAATCTGCAAAACAAAGGGAAAGGAATTGGAAACCCACCAGTGGGAAGAAATTTCATATAATTAGCATTAGTGAAGCCAGGTGGGATGATTTGCAGCATAACCGAAATGCTAAAAATCCTGTTTTATAGTCTGCTTAAGGGCAGAATGGGTGATGGAGGTGGAAGTGTATATTAAAGACATCATTACTTGTTTTATGCTCAGTGATTACTGTGGAGTGCCTGGGTTGAATATGGAGAAGTGTTTCCAGCAGCAGCTTCCCAAAAGAGGCACAGATGTAGCAAATGCAGCTGGGGAACAGGATGGGCACCTCCTCCAGCCCTACCTGCATTATGCAGGAGAAAGCTCCTAACACAGTCCTTTGGTTTGAGAACCACACAAAAGTTACTCGTGCCTTGTAGTGTACAATCTGTGTGAGCTACTTCAAGTTACTCTTGAGAACAGACACTGAAATGAACTGACAGAGTATTAGTCAGCTCTATATCCAGCCACCTCCCAAGATAAAGCACAGGTTTAATCTTGGCACCAAAGTCTGAACTCATTCTGAGACAAGTGACTACATAATACAATGCTTGATGCAAGCAGAGGTAGAAGAACGTGGCAAAATATTAATTCAGAGGTCTGACACAGTCCAACTGAAAGGTGTGAAAACAAATGGATTCTTTATTTCCTGACATTATCCTCTCAAGATGGGAACAGTTTCAGAAAACAAGCCTACTCCTACAAGGTATGCAGTCTCTAAGATTGAAGCAAAATGGAAGCAGTCATGGAATCACAGAATACCCTGAGTTGGGAAGGAGCCACAGGGATCAAAACTCCAAAGTTCAGAGAGTTGTATCAAAGAACCATCAGGTCTGGGACCCAGGTAACAGATACAACAGCTGAAAGCAGAACACAACACTTTCCAGGTAACCCCTACAGAAAACAAGTGTGATGTTCCTATATTAATACTTCCACCACAGACAGTCACATCCCCCAGCTGAACCCAGAGACCACCTCAGGGACTGGTTTTAAAGGCAGAGTCCAGATCCAAGAGCAGAGTCTAGAAAAATACCCCATTTATTGCCATGATAGTGCATAGTCCAGCCTAATGTTCATACCAGAAAGCTTCTGTTCTCATAAAGTCAAAATTACACAGAATACATCAACAGACAGCTGCAATGTGCTCAGCCTTTCCAGAGTGCTTAATGGCACGTGTATTTGTGATTAGAACTGGAAGACTTCATTTGCCTAGTAGCTTGTTTTAATAAAGGTACCTTCCTATGATTAGGCAGCCTACATGGAATTTATAAGCAGAAAGAGGAGCTGATGAGAAAAGCTATAAGCTCTTACAAACTGTCCTGAATTGTAAAACGCCCCAAGAGAAGTCACCAAGGAAAAATTACTATGCGGTGTGAATAAGCACCCAGCACAGCACTTGCTCTTTGCATTTCAGATTTGATAATCATCACTGGAAGTCTCTGCTTCACCAGAAAAATGCACTCAGTTCTGTAGTTCAAATGTCTATGAGACCTGCTTGCTAAAACAAATATGTTTTCAGTCTAGTTTTCCAATATAATCCCCACAGAGAAAACTCAAATGTGGCATTGCATAGAAATGTGCCTACATCACGTAAGCCCTAAAGCATATTATTGATTTCTTCAGTTCAATAGAAGGAACTGGGTTACAGACCGAGTCTTAACTGGAAACACTGATGTTAAGGTCATTACTTTCAAAACACCAGATATTACAGCCAAACCCACACAACTCTTGAGCACATAGCTAAAAGTCTATCTCCAAGGTTATTTTGGAATTCATTTAAAAGCAGCTGAAAACATCCTATTTCAATGTCAGAAAACATGATTGGGTACTTTGAAAGCAAAAACTGCTCACAGGCATCAAACTCTAGGATTTTTGCTCCTTTCAGTCCAGCTGTTTGTTATCTCTGTAGCACTAACAATAAAATTTCTGGGTTTCTCTTTGGAGAGTTGACTGACAAGATAGGCTGTACAGTCAATCTTTACTGCATATCTATAACTTTTTGTGAGTATGATTTAAGTGAACAGGAAAAATTATAACACAAAAAACTGAAAACACCTAAATTGAGAAAAACACTAAAATCTGTCTGCTTGGCAGACTTTTGGTTTTACCCACATTTTCAAATGCCTTAGAAAATAAAGTCCTAGTCATTGGAACAGAGGGGAACAAACATAAAAAGAACATATGTTCTTAACTCAAATAACAAAGACAGAAATTAGACAATGTGGAAATTAAATTACACAAGATGAGAGAAAATTCAGTGTTTTAGTAAGAAAGAAACTGTCATTTAAGGTTTCCCAGGTCCTCAGCTGGTGCTAGAACTGTATTCCATCTGTTGGAGCTCCCTGGGTCTGAGAGTGGATTAAAGCACTGGAGGTTATACTTAATGAACCAATCTGCTGAAGCTTTACACTTCTACCATCTTAGATCAGGGAAATTAAGTGGAAACATAAGCATATTCAGATTTCCAAAGGGTACTTGATGAGATTCTATGATTTAAGATTGCTTAGCAAATTGGGAACCACCAGGTTAATTAGGACAATCTTCTTGACAGGTAATGTCTCAAGAGCAGGAATTCATGCATTAGCAACTCAGAAGGACAGTGGTAAGTGCAGGAATCATTTGAAAAGTCTAGAAAGTAATATTAATAAAAAAACCCTAACAGGCCACATCATTTAAAGTGCCAAAGAACTGGCATGAACTCACATGGACTGTAAGCATGAAAGGCTGAAGAGGAGAAAACCAGAAAACTGCCATAGAAGAGAAGGCATCAAAAATAGACAACACAGTTCACCAAAAACTTCAAGCACATGACTTCAGAGAAATATGCATCTACAAACAGTTAATGGGGAAGAGCTGCTTGCTCACAGAGTTTTGGGACAGGACTAACCATGGGTGATAAACAGCACTGATCCCATGCCACTGTAAGATAAAGCACTGTAGGAGTGTGCCCTACATCTTCATTACAGATCACATGGAAACAACAGCTCGGGCCACAGAAGGAAAACATTCAGGCTGGCTATCAGGAAAATGGACAGTGTAATTGGGACATGGGAATCAATAGCCTGAAATACACTCCCATCATCAGTGCAATGGATGGTTCTTCATCCAAGATTTAAGAGGAAACAAACAATTACAGAGAATATCTTCCCTACAAACCCACTTTTTCTGAGTTGGGCAGAGTGGCTCACACAACCTGCACAAGAAAACTGCTCTTCCTATTCCTTACATCCATCAATGGAGAAAAACAGGCTTCTACACAGGACATGGATAACAGCTCTTTTAATCTTTTACTCTGAAATGCATTCCAAAAAGACTTGGTCTCTTTTCTGACTAACAGACCTTGGGAAGAGAAACTGTGTAATCTAGGAAACCCTTGAATTTAAGCATTGTCAGTACTGGCTCTGCCTGGAATGACAGGATTTGTGTTGGTTTCACAGTAGTTAGGGCTAAGACCACTAGTCTATAAATATGAAACTAAGTTTGACTGAAGTTAACAAGAAAATATTAAAGCTGGCACAAGCAGAGGTAAGAAGGCATGAACCCCACTGCTGGAGAGCTCATCCCAAAGCTGCATGAACTACAGATGAAATGCTAAGAGCCAAGGAGATTGTAGGTGCCTCGGTAAATGCTTCAACAGAAGGAGAACACAGTTCAGTGCAATTTAATTTAGAAGCAAACAACCAATCTGCCCATACCCTACCCAAAAGGGGTTTGAAAGGTCCTGTGAGACCTCGTAACAACTGGCAGAGAAACATCCTGGTGCAGTTTCCCAGAAGTTACTGTGATTTCAGCAGTGGGAGGGCAGCACATCTCTCTGACACACAGGATGCTGTTACTGGGACACTGTTCCTGCCTTGGCACCGTCTGACATCAAAACCTCACAGCCTCTGAAGAACATAAATGTGAAAGCTGTTTAAAGGATCTCAAAGATCCTTTAAAAGATGATTTCTTATTGAGGGAAAATGAAAATGCTGAGCTGGCCTAACGTGTAAGACTTATTTAAACTTAAAAAAAAAAATCCAAAACCCCAGAGGTTAAAAGAAACAAAGTCAGATCATCAAATGGTGTCAGCTGGCAGAACTCCACTGGCTTTAAAAGTAACTGCATCAATTTCTGCCAGTTCAGGATTTTCTTGGCCCTTATCATGCTCCAGTAAGGGTCTCTATTCTCAAAAAGAAAATAGGACAACATGTTAGGACTGGTCACAATACCACATACAAAGAAAGAGTAAATTTTGGAATACAAACAAAGCAAGAAAAATTCAATGTGTGATAGTCTGACTGTCAACCAATACTGTTAGCTGCATATTGATAACAAGACAGACAGAGGGAAGAGGAAAAAATGCAGCCAAGAATATCAAGAATATTTATAACAACAACACAGTAGTCCTACAGACATTTCCAAACCTAATACAAACTATTAGAATTTTTTACTATATTAGTTTCAAGTCAGCATACATAAAACTCCTCCCTGCCTATTTACTGGTATTTTCAAATATTAACAGTACCAGGCTTATCTTCCATCTGCTAAATTTTACAGTAAAAGTTTTAGAGCCTCTGGTAGGAAGAGCTTATGCTAAACACATCTGGGTAGGTATGCTCATGGCAGAGAAATCTGCTTCCCATGGATATTTCTCATTTAGTGTTTGTCATTCCCTTCTGGGGCTCTGCTTTCTTCTAGGAAATGGGAACTGCAGGCCAAGGTCTTCCCAAGCATCCATTGCAAACACAAACTCCATCACCTCAGCCTGCCTTGGATGGGATGACCCATTCTTGGTAGGCAAAATAATGTCATTTTATTGATCATGTCTCCTGAAATAGAACAGATTTTTAAAGACTTGAAATGCTCCAACCCAGTTACATGTGAGTCACTTCCCATTTGACCCTCTCAGGGTTTTTTCCCCCTTTTTAAAATGAATCTTGGTAAAAAGCTCTCACCTCTAGAAGGTCTTTATCCATAGAGAGTTGCACTTTGTCCTGCCCACCAACAGAAAAGGACAACTATATTATATTTCCAACCACAGGACTTTACAATCTGTACAAGAAATTTGCTCCCCTTTTCATCTAAGCTGAAGATTTTATTTGTCTTTTACAGTCAATTCTATTGAGAAACATCTATTTCCACACAAAACAGAACTCCTGTGTATCTGGAATAAATAGGAAATAGGAATATTATTGTGCTTATGCAACCCCAGTGTCAATTCAGTGTAAGAAAAGCATCTCTCCATGAAAGGAAAGATTCCTATGTCTGATTTCATTCTCTGTGCTCAGGAATATACAAGGCAGTAATCATAACTATCTCTGTATGAGCTGACAGGCTGCAACAATATTTGCCTCAGTTGATTACTTAGCTCTGCCATGGATCCTATTACCAGAGTCCCTGGCTCTGTTTGCCTGCCTCTCTTTTGGGAGTTTGAGACATATTTATTTGATTTCCTCTAAGATTCACACTCACCTTTATGGTTTTGGGTTATGTTGTTGGGTTTTTTTAATAAGTCTGTCAGAGCCCCAGAGCAGGAATGTCCAAAGCAGGCAGAGTGACAAATTGTTGTAACACTGTGTTTCAGAGACAAACTACCAAGGTGTGGCTGTGATATGCTGGATACAACCAGTTTAAGATCAAAGGGGAAATTACCTTGACAACTACCAAAAATACACCTGACTGATGTCAAGACAAACCAGTTTACACAAACCAAATTTTTACATAGCCTTGTGCTCTACTTTTGATGTTCTGCACAGAAGGAGGCATAGCCAGAGATGATGTTTTTGCTAAGATCTGTTTCATACCATTCATGGTCTGGTCTTTAAAGAGATAAGGAAAGGGTATTCTGAGTTTAAAATCCACTCCAAGCATTTTCTCTCTCATTGTATCAGTAAAAACTTGTCCCAGGTGAAACCCTGATGTTGGCTGGAGGTCAGGTGGGGGCTCTGTGTGGCCTCACTGCAGCTACTGCTCACCACATCCTAAACCTGGCACCAGTTCCTCTTTGCTGAATCTTTGCATTGCTCCTTGCATGAATTTCAAAACACTTTTGTGTATCCTGTATTACTTGTCTATGCCAGGATTGAATGAATCATTTATAATGAAAATTGCACCAATGGGATTTCAGCTCCTTTTCTGTTTGCAAATCGCCTCTGAACAAATTGCAGAAGCCTCCAATGGATAACTCAAAAATTTTGGCAATTTTTCAGAGAGTAATTAATTGGACTTACAAGCTGCCAGCAAATATTTCACTGAAGTAGCTGCACACTCCCTGCTCTGCTGTTAGTGTTAGAAGTTATGTTGCACCAACTCCACTCTTCTATTGGGTCTCTTCAGTATGGTGCACTCAACATCATCTAATTTGAAATCAATGCATCCAGCCATGAAGATAAGCTCTAAATCACATACTTGACTGCCAAAATTAAAATCCACAGTTCAGAATTCTCTTTCCATTTCAGAACATATTTCAGTTTTTGAGATTAATAGTGCATTTTTTGCTAACCTTTATCTTGCAGTGTTTCCACACTGTCCTAGGAAGTACCTTCCAGGATTACAGGAATGTAACCAAAGTCATCCTAAACTTCAAATGCATATTTCTATTTCTATCCTGTGCTACCTCTCACCTTTGTTTTCAAAGAACAAGCATGTGATTAATATGTAATTCATGTCATTAAACTGCTTTTCTTCCTCCTGGATGATTAATGACTGTGTCAAAGAGATAGCCCATTTCCTTCTCTTAGAATCCTTTGAAATGCTTTTAATCCAGATTTCACAATTTCCTCAGCCAAGTCAATTTTTTCACAGCTAACATGTTATTATTGTTTGCTAAAGTCAGGAAGATTTATTTCTGTCACATACCTTTAAAACAAGTGATTTTCATAACTGAGCAATTTGCTGGTACATAAGAACATCACAGATTCTCCTGTTTTATATTAATCAGAACTAAAAGCCTTGCAAGTAAATGATGATCAAAAAGAAAACACACACTGTACAAAAAGTGCAGTATTAGCAGAGAGCATACAAACACAGAGAAAAAAGGGTCTTTCCGTTAATTCCTATTTCTAGCACTCAGTCATTTTTCTCATATGAAGGAAAAAACATTTGTCCACTTTATTTCTGTGGTAACTATATAGCAAAAAAAATCTTTAACAAATGACACTTTTAAATCACTTAAGCCACCATTATATTACTACCTGACAATTCAATATTAAGTTGCTTAGAGGATATTATTCCAATTTATTCTCAGTATGCTTTAGAAAGCTTTTATTTCCCTATTGGTATTCATATACTTTTGTGTTGATTTTCTTGTGTTGATTTTTCCATAACAGAAAATTAATAAAGGATTATTTCTTTTCAATTACAGACTATACAGTAATGTGAAAATTGTAGACTTGGCACAATGAAAGAGCCTTAGTAAAAGAAGGCTAAGTATCACCCTAGTGGGAGTAGATAATGCACAATCTTTAGATGAAAAGGGAGCATCTTCATCAATTTGGACTGGTTAATAATTACTATCTAATGCATTCTCAAGACAAAAACTCTCACTGAAGATCTGCACCAATATCAAGTTAGACAGAAATATAATAAATGTTAGAAAAAAAAAAGAGCCTCTTACACTCCTGGGTAACAATTTTGTAGATAATTTCTGATTGTGTGTATGACTGCATGTTACTCCTGTTTCACCAGAAGGAGGTTACCTTCTTAGCAGGAAGTAAAATGAAATGAGTGTAGAGTTATATCATTGTAAAGATCAAGTGTTTTGTGAGACACACAAAGATTATGTCAAGTAATAATACACTTAAACAGCAATCTGAACAATGAAACTAAGGTTTATAATGTCAGGTGTAAAAGCATTTCACATTAATTTCCATGTGAGATAAAAACACACTCTTTAAAATATCCTTAAAAATACACCTTTTCATGAGGGCAGCAAAGGCACATCTGAAACCCAGGAAACCAAAAAGCAGGCACAGAAGCAGAGCAGGTGACTGGGCTTTCACAGCTCTGCCCTGAAGCTGCTGACAGAATCTGGACATCAGGATAACAGTTTGTCCCCTGCCCACACCAGGAAAGGAGGGTGAGTTTTTATAGCACAGAAGACAGAAATGACTACTTGGGCTGGAGTTCCACTGAGATGAGAAGTCATCCTTGTTTCAGGCAGCACAGAAGAATCAGCAATCAAATTAAATACACATTTATATGAGTGCTAAGTCAGAAACCACTTCAATGTCTTTAGGAGGCATTGACCACTCATTTTTTTCAGAAACACTGGTAATTTAAGATCTCCTTTCTAGACCCAAATAATAACAAACAAATCTGTATTAAAATTTTATAGTATAGATTTATCTGCTAGTTCTCATTTCCACAGTCAGATGCTGTCATGTGTACACATTATTCCCCTAGACAATAGAAGAAACAGATCTCAAGCCTCTTGATTTCAAATTTGAGGCAAATCCCACTGAAATAAAGACAGTGGCTAAATTACACT
The DNA here is from genome assembly GCA_013398995.1 of Alaudala cheleensis. Classification (NCBI taxonomy): domain Eukaryota; kingdom Metazoa; phylum Chordata; class Aves; order Passeriformes; family Alaudidae; genus Alaudala; species Alaudala cheleensis. The sequence goes on along the minus strand of VWYE01021124.1, from coordinate 591,981 downwards.
GACTATTTCTTTGCATGAGTTGAATGAAATTAATAGCCAAATTATATTTTCTTTAAAATATTTGATTATTACATCAAACTTGTTTTTTAACCTCACTTCATGTATATGGGTCAGCACTTTATCTTCAAGATTTCCATCTTAATAATTAGCTATTACTGCATATTACATAGATTTATTTTTTTCTACTACAGCAGAATTGCAATAATTAACTTTGTACCAATTACCAGGGTGCATATTAATATTCATACACTTTTACAGAAAGACTGATCTTGAAATCTCACAGCAGGGATGGTTAAAATGATTCATTAATGTTCTGCACAGGTTTCTTTTCTAATTCATTAAGAAAATATTAGCATAATCATGTGAAATTAATTTCCTTAAAAAGGTGGGTATAAGTGAGGGATTAAGGGGACTGGTTCTAATATGAAAAACATGGCTTGCACCATGATCATGGTCTGCAGAGGCCAACTATCATATTTGAGCTATTACTTGCCACTGCACTTTGATAATGAAGAAGAAATCAGAGATAGATGATGGAGGAAGCTGATCTGAGGATTTCATTTTCACATAAAAGAAGTCTCAGGCACCCTCGTATTTCAGAGGCAGAGAAAAAACACATTACTCAACATGAAAGGGAATAAAATGAAGTGATGGGCTACAAATGAGAAGACCAAGAGAATGGAATGCATGATAACAAAGGGTGAAGAGAAAGTTCAGCAAAGGCAAGGAAAAGTAATCCAAGTAGAAAAGACTTGAGTGAAAATAAGTGTCCATTCAAAAAAAAAATGTTTTTAAGAAAATTCAAACTCAATAACAATTGGCAGTGAGAACATAACAGACCTTGTTCATAGACTGGTATAGAAAGGCAAAGGGAAAAGGACATTAAGATCTCTTGTGCTATAACCCAAAGTGACTCTTGATGAATTCAGCTCTGGTGTATGCAGTTAAAAGAGAAAAGGGAGTTCTGGAGGCTACACTGAGTGAGAGTAACTTCACTGAAGCAAACCCAGGGAAGTGTGTGCTGTGAGCCAAGCCCAGGCCTTTTGTCAATACCACATTACACCTGGCACTGCTGTTCCTCTGCTGACTGCACTTCCCAGTCAGCTTTTATCTCTGTAACAAACCCAGTTCAATAACACTTGAATGTCCTCCAGAGACTGAGGAAAAGTGGTCTTCTACTAAGAAAGCAAATGCAAATCTTTTCAAGGACTTTATCAGAGGTGGTATTTGAGGAACTCATTATAAAGGTATATTTGGGGGCCCATTTTTTATATTTGTTTGTGGTTTTTATTTTCCTTATAAGACCCAAAAGGCTTTCATGACCCAAATGCTTGAGCTCCCTGTCCATGAACTTGCTACCCAGCACCCAGCTGTGCCAACCTCCTTACTCCTTTTCACAAAAGCATCTAATTTATTATTCCAATTATGGAAATTGATTAGAAAAACATTTTTTAATCTAAGTCACAAAGCACCTAGATCTCTGTAACAAAAAAAGTGCACATAGACTTAAGTCTTTAGTCTCAGCACCCCGAAAATTAGCATTTCCTGGTGTTTTGCATCAGTGATGTAATAATTAAACCTTGGTACAATTCCCCAGTGCACTCCATTATTTACGACCTCAGCAATTATTTTTCCATGGCACACGGAGTCAAACCTTTCACAAGTAAATTATATGCACACAAGTCCCTCTGATTTGTGACAGACATCCATTAATTCTTAGATGTGCTCATATTATTGCATCTATTGATGTGAAAGGGCCATCTCTCCCTTTAAGCAGCAAATCCATACTTATGGACAAGGGAATGCAGCAGAGTGGGGACCTTTAATGTGGCAGGGGCAGAGGGAAGGGCACCTTTGAATGAAGGTGCACTTGAGAGAGAGACAAGGAATGGCTCGTGCAATTTATCTCTGCTCCACATAAATGCAACTTAAATATTTTTCAAGTTTTTTTCTTCCCTTCTAATTGCTTTAAATCTACATTCTTTCACTTAAAAAATTCTATATTCCTGAACTTTAAAATTTCTTTTTAATTTCTTGGAATTGCAAAAAAAATTTGCCCCCCTCCCCTCTTTAATTTTCATTTTTAATCATTTTCTGTTTAAAATCCATTGAACCAGAATCTGTGCCAATTCAGGCCTCCAGGTACTTCTCAAAAATTTTAAGTGTCCTTAGATATTTTCCTTTTACTTTTCTCCTCTAATGTTCTGATTCTATCTACTACTAAGCAAGATCAGTAAACTCAGGTATTTCACTTTTTGCTTTCCAAAATGTTGTCATTTTAAGAAAATGCCCTTCAATATAGAAAAAAAATGTTTTCCCCAATTCAGTTTTCCAAAATTGTCTTAATGACAAAGGTTTCTTAAAAACCTCAAAATATTACTGCATTTCTGAAGACTTTTTTCATCCAAATAAAAGCTACAGATCTGATGGTTTTAGATCTGTGTGGATAATGTTCAGTTCAATCACATAACACAAGTCCTCATTCTTCTATTGCCATCTCTGTCATCAATTGCTCCTGAATGAGGAAAGGGAATACACTCAAAAATATACTCAAGGGCAAGCTCCCATCTTTTTCCACATGGTCTTTTCTTTTGAAATTTTTTTCTTGTAACCACTACCTGTTCAGTGGCAGGAAAGTATTTTTCACCGACTTGAAAAACTTCTTTGATACAGGAATGTAAAAGCACTTCTAAAAGCTTTCAAGCTGCTACTGTAAGATCATCAACAGGAAAAGCAAAGCAGGTGAACTTTTTTTAACAAATAAAATTTAAAAAATAGTTAGAAGGTCATAGACATACCTCTCAAAGAGGTTCATGGAAATTCTTTTTTTAAAGAGCATTAGCTTCTCCCAATTTTATTTGTGTCCCATCCTTTTTTTGTCTCTTTGTTATGGAACTCAAGGTTTAGCTTCATTTACTAACTCTGTTAGTCGGATTTCCACCCCAATTTATGATTAATTTACTGTTATTATATAGAGGCTTATTTCAAATCACTTTTGGACAATTAGACAGTTTAAGAGGGGGGAAAAAAAGCCAAACCTACTTACACGTAACAGAGAGGAGACCTTTTCAAGCAGTCTTAGAGAATGAAGTTTAGACTCCATTGCTGTCCTGAGAAGTGGGTCAGGCAGCCACAAAGTTAATTTATTCTTCTGCTCTAAGCAGATCTAAACTTTTGTGTTATCTCTTTAAATCCTTGTGGACACTCTAATTAGAGCCATTCTAGGGATAAAATTGAGTCAAGTCAAAGGAAGGCTGTAGATTCAAGGGCAGGTTACATAGACATAACCACACATTGCAAGAGATCACCACAACAAGAACTTCAAATAAAAGAAAATAAAAAATTGCATTTGTCAGTGTTCTCCACCTTCTTTGCTGCACTGAGTTTTGCACGAGTCCTAGCTGCCTAGATGCTCACTATGCTGCTGCTGCCCTAACATTTTTCATTTATCTCAGATCTAAAGTTTTAAAATTACTGTACTGAAGTGCTGGCATGAAAACAAGGGTGGTGAAACAATTCAATTAAATAATCCAGTCAGAATTTTCTATAGCTCTTCTATCTACTCTGCTTGTTTTGTTCATTTATCAGCAGCAATGCTTGAAAAATTGGGTTCTTTACCATTCATCAACACTTCTTTGACAACCTTTTAATCAATTCTCAGTTTGATCATCCTATTAAACCTGGCAAACCTGATTTCCATTTTTTATGTCAGCTAGATCTATTCTCTTAAGAGCCTGAACCATCTGTCTCTCCTAACTTGCTATCTTGGGTCAGTTCTTCTTGTTCTTTAAGTCTTTTCTGAGGTTGCAGTGCTGTGTGTCCTCACTCTCTCTGCAGGTTCTTTCTTTTGCTGCTCTATTTTCTCCTTACTTCTGTTTGCCATGGGGTTTCTGGTTTTGGCCTTTTTTGGCTTTGTTTTAGTAACACATTTCATCCCACATCTCTTGTCTGAACCAAGCTGGCATCAGCTGCAGAGATTCTAGAGATAACTGAAGTATATATTACAAAAAAAGATAACCATGACAATTATTCTGGGAAAAGTTACACATAACCTATATAACATTTAATTAACCAGACTTTCATGGGCGTGCAAAACCCAAACTCAATCATTCCTTTCTAACATCAAATATCACATGCATCAACCACCATACTTAATCTGAGAGATGATCTTCAGCCATTCCAAAATGAAATAAACATAAAAGCATAGATATCTTGAAGTTAACCTCACCAAGACACAGGACACTGGGGTTAGGCTGACAACAATAAATTAAATCCAAAATGCAAAAAGTAAAATTCTATCAATGAATCAGATATAGATTGATTCAAGAGAAAACAAGAAATGCAAATTACTTCCTGATTTAAAAACTGTGGGGGAATCTTGCTTTAAAAGCTGGAGATGTGAATTAAGATTGCAGAAGTAATAAAAGACAAGTGAATTCAACTTGATAAAACTGAGGATGTGCACAGTAAGTTGGAAAGCTTTCCTAAGAGCAGATCCAGGAGACTGGTGAGGTCTCTCAGATATTCCAATGCACATCAAGTGGATTACATCAAACTCATCAAATCCATAATAGAATCATGATCCAGGAAATTACTTTCTTGATTAAGTATTCCTTGAAATGATGCTAATGACAGAGGCTTCTCAACACACAGAAGAGTAGTAAAGGAACAATTTGATCATATGTCATTGCAGACAACCCAATTAAAATGTCTATTTGATGTTCAGTAACAGAGGAAAAGTAAAGCTGTAAAGTTCTATTAGAGATGAATAAAAATAGCCTAAAAAGATAGAATTTTTAGTTAGATTTCAGGTACACTGACACTGAACTAGTATCTGACTTTGGCTGTCCTATAGCTAGAAACCTAGGACTAAAGAAGTTTCACTAAGTTAAAAATAAAACTAAAAAACAAATGCATTAGGGAAAAAAAATTAAGAACATTATTTGAAACTATTACTGCAGGAGTTGTAAAGCAAAAATCTAGATGTAGACATATCTCATCTTATGGGCATAATTGCTGCTTCCTTTAACACACCCACCCCCTCTAGGCACTGATTTCTGCCTCTCCTTCCAAGATTCATTCCCTCCCAGTTCAGGACAACAACACATCTTCCCATTTCTGCTGTGCATCACTCCTATTAAGAGTGCATCCCTGAGGTGCCTGGAAGGTACACAGCTGCTGCCTATTGCAGCATCAAGGGGCACCCACTTCACCCCCAAAAAAAGTGGCCACTTCATGGGCACTCAGAACTTCTTTTAAAATGCGATAGAATGTCTTGAAGCTGAATTCCTTTCCTCTTCGGAATATCTCAATAGGTTTTCATCCTAAACCACTTTGCATCTCAAAAGCAATAAGCATCCAGGCTTCAGAGTGGACTCAGGAACTGCTGCCTGCAAATTTACTCAATTGCAGTTGCCTCCTTCTCACTCAGCTGTAAGTGTTGCTAGAACATCAAGTTGTGTTTGGCTGGAGTTATCTTTCGTGTAACTCATGTAGCAATCCAATCCACTAGAGACAAAAGTACAGGAGAAGCTTACATGATCTCAGCCTATAAATGGGACTGAAACTCACAGGAGAAAAATTCAGATTCTAGAAACCTGCAGTTCCTCCTCAAAGGCTATGTGAGAGGTCTATGCCCAAACTTATCATTCTTGTATTTGCAGCCATCACCTTGAACAAGTGAAAACATGCAGAGGGGCAGGTGGCTGTGCAGCTGCAGATGTCACTGTGAAACAGATTTGATCAGGCTAAACTTAGTGATGACCCAGTAGGAAACAAATTAGAGATCATAAAGGGGACTCTGGGCATTTTAAACAACATGAATTGCATTTAAATCAGGCAAAACCCTTATGCAAATCTGTGCCAATTTGCAGCTTCAACAGAATAATTCCAAACCTATTTAAAACAATCTGAGAATGTGACATTACCCCACTGTTCTTTCCCTTGAAGTGCAGGATGTTGTTATGGTTTATAGCAAGCCATTACAGAAAACAGGACACAACTGAGCTGCACATTGTCATTACTGGAGACTCTGCTTTCACAGTGCAGTTACTCAGAATAACATATAGCAGCTCACCAGGGACAGCAGGACAGCAGCCATTCCTTTCTGCTGTTTCTCCTCTCTGTTTTCTCCCCTCACCATTTGTTACAGAGACACTTTTCAGCTGTTCACTTCTGAGCAGCTCATTCCTACAATATATGACACGGCAAATAAATCGAGTTCCCGTCGCATTATTACATCAGTGTGCAATAGGGGAGCCCCACGTGGCTCACTGTGGGGTTATTAAATCACACTGCTATCTCCACAGCTGCTACACACATGCAAACAAACCTAACTTATTAGCCCCCTCCTCTCTTTTCATTTACCCTCACACCTCCCCTCACTTTTACTACCTCACTGTGCTCCATGTTGTCCAACATGGACAACATAAATACACAAATAAATAACTTTCAAACAAACAAACAAGTTACTCCAGAATTACATGTATTATTCCTTATGGGTTGCATTCATCTAAAAGGAAATGGCAAAACCCTCATTAACTTCAGAGGTGCCAAGGCAATTCCATTTGTTGGGCTAATGGTCTGAGTGAACACAACATCACTGGAATTTCCAGCCTTCTCCAGCCTCTCAAAATTAGTCTGCACCCCTGCAATTGCACCCAGCCATTAGTGCCTCTCCTCAGAGTGGCACTTAAGTGTAAATCTGGGCAAATTGTTAAATGCAATTCCAGGCTGCAGCCCCTGGCTGGATAAAAATGTTTCTCTAGAGAAAAAAAAAAGACAGGAACCATCAACTCATCTCAAACACCACTGTGCATTCTTTCAGGATGTGTTACAAATAATGGAGATGTCTAAGACTGTTCCAATAATCAGGTCTTGGAACCAAAAGCAATACAGTAAATACTAGCCCTTAGACCCACTAATTGCCTCCCTGAAAGTGAGGTCTATGAATCTGAGCAGAGCACTGGGAACTGGATCAGTTGCAAAAATTTCTGTGTGGTTGTTGACAGGTGTAGGTGGAAACACTTGGTTTTCACCTGATGTGTGCTCCTTTGTAAAACCATTTCAGTTTTCACTGGATTCCTGTGGACAAGTAGTCCCTGAAGCTCATCTTTACCTTTAACCAGGTAAGAAAAAATAGAGAAAAGGGTTATTAATACATGCCTAGATAATCACACAGCTCAAATTCAGGCAGACCAACATGGGGACAGACTGCAGAGGGAAGTCTGTTGTGGTTTTATTGTTTGGGTTTGTGGCTTTTTTTTGTCTCCAGCCCTTTAAAAGGTTTTGCTTCTTACACAAAACCGTGACCTGCAATTTTCAGATATCAGTCTAAAACCTATCACAAAATAAAACCCTCTGAAGAAAAGAGACTGAACAAATGAGCTACAAGCACTGGGTCACAAAAACTTGACCAATTCTGACACACGGAAATTTTTATTCTTCTCTCTTACTAATCCTTTTCACCAGCAGGATCTTTAGGGCTAAAGGGATTAAATTCAGTACTTTTGTAAAGGTCAGAAAGGACCATTTTTAAAATCTGTTCAACTTTCTTCTTTGCTTCTTTTGAACAGTGCACCAGAGAGAGCAACAGTGTGGGCTCAAGTTTCCATTTAACACATTTTTGACATTTTGCTCCTCTGGTGAAGGAATGAAGGGCAGTCAGTTAACTTTACCAGAGCTCACAAAGGAAGAGATGTCAGCAGAGCTTATCCCATTTCTTTAGAGCTGACACAAGACTTCAGAATGCCTGGGAGGAAGCCACATGAAGTATTTTGTCATAAAATATTTTTCTTATTATTTTATATTTCAAATCCTTCAGTGTTCCCTGGGATGGACCTAGGGTTCATAATGCTGTATTTCGATTTATTTGATAAAGCTAACTCTCAGTGCTACTACAGATTATTTTAAAAGCTGCCTTAAAATATTAAGTAGCATCTTGGGTCTGCACAAGGAAAAAAATTATCACCTAATCACAGCACTATAGAGTAGCAGAAATTAGGGATGCAAGAGAACATCCACTCTACCCCCATGCCAGTGAAGGATTGCCCTCCAGAGTACTCTTTCTACTGCTTTTTCATGTCTGAATTTAAACTGTCTTAAGTGATGGGTCTTTCACTACTTCTTCCTCTCCTGCATTCTCAATTTAGTGTCATGAAGCTTTATCATGGAATTGAGCCCACGTTTTATTTTTCTTAATTTCAACCCATTATTCTCTGTTATACCCCTCTGCTCCTCTCCATAGTAATTTTTTACCATCATTAGTCTTTACTAAGTATTTCAAGATTAGTTATCATCATGTCCCCTGCTCTATTTGCATATCCAGTCTAAATATACCTCACTTTTACCTGATAAATCAGATCCCTCCAGTCCCTTAATCTTCCTGGTTGCTCTTCTATAACTTGCCCTCAAATTTTGCACATCCCCAGGGTGGCAACAGGCAAAGGCATCAATTTATCTTTCAAGGCTTCAGACAGGCTGAACCACCAAAGCAAACCCTGGTGTCAACCTCTCAGTCTCCAAGAAAAAAAATCAAATTTTGGTGACTTTGCTGCTCTCCATGTCCTGTGTTTTAGCTGTGAGAGGAAGGGATGGGATGGACAGCCTGCAAAATTTTCACAGGATGAAAGCAGCAATGCAGAAGTGAATATGAACAAAAGACAGGAATATAATCCTTTACTATGACATTTCAGGGGTTTTGTTTAATAGACACGTTACAGAAAGAGCAACAAAAGAATAAATTTTTGGTTTTAACTGCTATTGCCCTGATAAGTAGTACCTGATTTTCCAAGGCATAACAGAAAAATAGCTGAAAAGAGAAACAGTAGTCAAGGGTAGAGGAAGAGCAAAGGAGCCATGGGGGCTCTTTGAGGTCCCTTGTCGGTGGGGAAGTAGCTGGTGAGCAGTGGAGTGTAAATCCCCTCTGAATCATGGTTTTCTGCACCCCCGGGTTCTCATCTAATAAAACATGATCTGAAAGAATGTTTTTTATTCACTTGAAACAGGGAACTCTTGTACTGCTGTGCCCCACCTAAAATTTACACTTGTTTTGTAGACAAATATCCTGCTGGCTTTGCATAAGACAAATTAAAATGCATTCCATTCCTAAAAGACTGATCTTTTTAGCAAACCCCAGCTGTCAATCTGGTCACAGGTAAATATGCTTTAGAGTGAATTCATTATTAGCATTTTTAGCTAGAAAGGAGTTCATATCTGATGAACCAAAGCAGAAAACTCCAGTCTCAGGAAATGTGGTTTTGTTTTTATTTGCTTTGGATTGGCAAAACACAGTATTTCCACATAGCTGAGAAGCTTGGAATCAGTCCCCATTGAGATTAATAGTATTAAAGGGATTTTGTGTCTAAAAAATTACTAATAATAAAAGCACTTGTTGGCCAGTTTCACCAGTCAGCTTGGAAATCTCCACCTGTGCCTCACCCCACCTCAGCCCTCAGTAATATGGGTAGCACAGTCTTCCATCCTCCCTTTTCAAAATAAAAATCATGACTTCCTTTTTTATTTTCAGTGGAATCAACTGTCTCAGTGTTAGTTGTCACACTAAACCCTTGTTCCTAAGGACACACATGAGACAGCCAATTTTCCCAACTTCTGCTTTTCTCCCAATCTCACCACACATGCCATGGTCAATCAGTGAAATTAGTTCATCTCCATTTCAATCCAGCCCCCACTTCATGGAAAGAGAGTGGGGACTTCTTTTCTACTACAGACATGTTTCCATCAAAGGTTATTCATATTTCAAATATGCAAGCATAAACACTTCTAGTCTGACAAGATTATGTAGCAAAACTGGAGTGAATTTCAATATTGTCAGGTTTGATCTTTTATTTTTTAACCACAAACCCAGCACAGATGGTTCCCTCTATAAATACTGTTCAAATTAGTGTGTAAATTTGAAAACTACAAGCACCACCTCAGGCTGTTCAACAGCCTTCTTCTCTCTTATCTGTCCTGATAAAAACACTTTGTAAAAGTTCAGAAACATCACTCAGCTATTTAATGCATCTTGTCCCTAAACAATAATGATTGATTTTGTTTGGTCTGGAAAACACAAATTATCCCATAATCATTTTATCTTGCCAGCCATGCCTCCCTTGACTTGCTTGCATTTTAAGAAGAAAATGTAGTGATTGTAATGAAAAATGGAAAAGGCTGGAGGCACACAAAAGATTTCTCTGCTTCTGGAAACACATCTACTGTAATTGTCTACACAGACTAGGCCCAGTTTTTCTGTGAAAACAAAATGAATTTAAAAATAAAAGGGCACATTCCCTTTAAATTTGCCTTGCAACTATGCAGGGCTTCATTTCCACATTTTTCCTGCTTTAGAACAAAGTAACATACACACAACAGCAATGTTTCTTTCCTCTTATCTTTTCAAATAATTTTACACTTTAAAAAGACAAAAACAGAACAAAATTCAAACCTTCAGATGCATAAAAGGCTTTGATTGAGACAGCACAGTCAAGAGAAACAGGGATTGGGCTGGAGCAAGGTACACTGATGGCTAGAGACTGGAAGAAAAATATAAAAATTCACCAAGCTTTTGCTAAAGAGAAAAAAAAAATCAAATGTGGCAAACAGGAGGCAAGAAAATGCTGGGTTTTACCTGTAATAGGCCTACATGATAGCTTTTAGAATCCCGTTTTTTTGTGCATAATAACTGACACAGGATACTGAGATCTCTGTGGAAGGAAGGCAGCCTGCCCTGAAACCATGGGTATGGTGTTCTCAAAGTCCTGAGCTGAAAACCTTGACATGGAAACAAAGTAGATTCCTCCCTTCTTTTTCCTTCCAAAGTGGTTCTCCAAGTTTCACACAGCTAAACTATCACACAGATAAATTATTAACTGAGAAATATTTTTCAAACGTAATTTTCAGAAAATTCCACCCGAACATGAGGCAGAGCTTCTTCGCCNAAAATTCCACCTGAACATGAGGAAGAGCTTCTTCACTCTGCTCTGGAACAGGCTGCCCTGCACTGACACAGATCACCAAAACTCACCAAATCTGGACAAGACCAGCAGCAGGCACTTAGATCAGAATGCCCAGGACAAAGCTGCACAAAGGACTATGTGCAGCATGCACTAAGTACAAGAACACACTCATGGAGTAAAGTAAAGGATATTTGAGCAAACTGCCAAGGAGCTGCAGGTTGTTGCCACAACCAGGCTGAACATGAAGGTCAATGCAATGTGCAAGGAACTTTCTGCCTTTCACAACATCTTTATTACATTAATAGCAGCCTGAAAATGGTGTTAGAGTAATATTGTTTCTGATATACATCTTTACTCCCAATAGAATGATCCCCTATTAAGGAAAGGGGAATTTCCAACTGTTAACATTAAGTCCAGCTATAATCTTACTAGATTTTGATACCTTTATGGTTCTCCAATTTCCTGTCAGGAAGATAACCCACATAGCACTTCTCTGAAACAACAGGAGAGATATGCCTGCACTTACTGCTAGTAATATTTAAGAAGTTCAATCAAGAGCTGAGGTGGCCATTTACAAGGAATTATTGGATCTCAGCTCTCAAAGACTCCATAAGCTGGAAGAAAGAACAACTTTAAGAGCAATAAATCTATCTTTAATGTCAATACAGAACTCACTGCTGTGGTCAACAACATTTCAGAGGAGTTTAGGATGTTCAAGAACAAAACATTCCCTGGAAGTTCCACCAAATGTAGCTGCTGTGTCATGCCAGCAGTTTTGAAATGCTCTATTTGGTAAAACAGCAAAGAGCTATCAACTTTTAAATTCTTCTATTGATTCAGTGCTCCAGCTGTGACTTCAGGCACCACATTTCAGGCAGAGTCCCCTGCATTGCCCCTGTCCCCCCAGCCAAGCACTCCAGGACAGTCTCAGTGGAAACACAAGGTCCCCACACCCCCCCTTTTCAGCTGTTAGAAACTCCAGCTTCTTAGAATATGCTGTCAGATACTAAGGAAGAACAAATAACTGCTGAGGAAGGATAATCACATAGCTTCACACTCCTCAGTGTAACAAGTCACCTGCAAAAAAACCCAAAAAAACCACCAAAACCAAACCAGGAAATAATCTTTTTTTAGTAAGGTTGTTTGTCTTTTCACTCTGACTGGTGTCACTTTGCAGGCTGGTTGAAGGTTCAGGTTCTCAGTGGTACCCCCCCAGAACATCAATAGTGTGAGGAAAAGGATACTTTTAAAAACAAAGCAAAGGGGGAGAACTCTTGTGATCATAAAAAAGTATGGCATAGACAAAAAATGCTAGGCAGGAAAACGAGACACAGGATTTTTAGTAAAATCCACAGGAGGAGATCTCAGCAAATTGTAATCCCTTCAAAGTAAGGGATATTGACATGAAAATACCTGCTGGGAGACAGCAGAGACATCTCTGATACAGTTAATAGCCACATTAATATCACCTTTGGCTCCTCAGGGGGCCAACAAAAAACAAATCTGTCTGATAGGAGAACTAAAGTAGAAAAAATTCTGGTGAAGCTCTTATTGAGAGTGCAAATGGGAACAGATTTGTAGTGATCTTGCACAGTTGCTTGGTCTTGCAGCAGCACGCACAGCTTTCAGAAGCATTGATGACATTTCAGCCCATCTTTCTTAGCATAAAGAGTAACTTGGTCTGTACAGAGCAAATAGCTGGGAGAAACAACCTGCACAGAAAAGTTTGCCATAGCAAGGGTGAGAGACAGGATTATTCAACTCTCAGCTTCTACACTTCCATCAAGTGCCCTCAGCAGAGCTCAAGAGAAATCCTTCAGCCTCTCACCAGTCATTGGATAGACTTAAGAAGGATAAGGAAAAAGAAAATTTCAATTCCCATCCCCAAGCATCTCTTCACAAGTGTGGAGATCATAGTGCTTCAGAGCTATAAGTGAGCAAGGGCTTCTCCAAACCTGCCTATAAGTAAGAGAAGTCTAAAGACTCCCATTAAATTGCCTCCTATTCCCCACTCAAATGCACATTTTCTACTTTAAGCTGCAGGTGCTGCTGGAGACACATATGCACTGGGGATGAAACACGTTTTTCCCCTTCCAATGGTGTACAAACCTGGATTCAATTATAATGACATCTCCCATGGGTACCAGGAAAAAAAAAATCTCCTGAACAAGGTATTCTGCTTAGTAATACTCCATATAACTGCATACACAAGACACCTGATTTATTAGGATTTCCATTACTCAGGCCAGTAAGTGTCCACAATTAACTGCTGCCTTGAGTAATTGCTCACAAGAATCTCTGCTGCTGTGAGAAAAGTAGAATCCACCCTAAAGAAATAATTCTACTCTTAACTTTAGGGTAAACAAAATCAGAAGTGTAAAAAAAAATTTAAAACAAGCAACAGAATAGGATTAGATAATTCACATCAATTCTCCTTTTTTCCTCCCTCACAGTAAAATAAGAATACTACAACAACCAATGTGAAAGCACAGTATTTCTTTCAGAAAATGCAGAGAAAATAGATCATCATCCACAGGAAAGAAAGGCCCACTAGGAAATCCCTAGGTATTCTAGGACAGGCCCAGTGTTAATAGACTTGTTCCCTCACAAAATAGTTCATACTGGAGATTGGGTTTTCTGCAGCCAGGGGCTGCAAGTTCAGATCAAACCTGCTGCTTGCAAGGTGTAGGAAACATTTTGTGTTTGAAAAAGTCCTTTCTGACAGCGGAGCAGCTCAGTATGGCTCTGTGCTCCTCCAGACCCAGCATGGTTTGAGTTATAGCCTTAGCAACTATCCTAACTCAAGGACTCTTAATTACTGCTTACATTTCATGACTTCATTAATTCCCTGGAGAGGGTAGGAACAGACAAAAAAAAACCCACTTGAGTCATCCAGGACTGTGAAGGGCTAATATCCCCACAAATGTGGAATTAAAAAAAAAAAAAACAAAAAATANAAAATTCTGGTGAAGCTCTTATTGAGAGTGCAAATGGGGACAGATTTGTAGTGATCTTGCACAGTTGCTTGGTCTTGCAGCAGCACACACAGCTTTCAGAAGGATTTATGACATTTCAGCCCATCTTTCTTAGCATAAAGAGTAACTTGGTCTGTACAGAGCAAATAGCTGGGAGAAACAACCTGCACAGAAAAGTTTGCCATAGCAAGGGTGAGAGACAGGATTATTCAACTCTCAGCTTCTACACTTCCATCAAGTGCCCTCAGCAGAGCTCAAGAGAAATCCTTCAGCCTCTCACCAGTCATTGTATAAAGTCTTAAGAAGGATAAGGAAAAAGAAAACTTCAGTTCCCATCCCCAAGCATCTCTTCACAAGTGTGGAGATCACAGTGCTTCAGAGCTATAAGTGAGCATGGGCTTCTCCAAACCTGCCCATAAGGAAGAGAAATCTAAAGACTCCCATTAAATTGTCTCTTATTCCCTACTCAAATGGACATTTTCTACTTTAAGCTGCAGGTGCTGCTGGAGACACATATGCACTGGGGATGAAACATGTTTTTCCCCTTCCAATGATGTACAAACCTGGATTCAATTATAATGACATCTCCCATGGGTACCAGGAAAAAAAAATCTCCTGAACAAAGTATTCTGCTTAGTAATACTCCATATAACTGCATACACAAGACACCTGATTTATTAGGATTTCCATTACTCAGGCCAGTAAGTGTCCACAATTAACTGCTGCCTTGAGTAATCGCTCACAAGAATCTCTGCTGCTGTGAGAAAAGTAGAATCCACCCTAAAGAAATAATTCTACTCTTAACTTTAGGGTAAACAAAATCAGAAGTGTAAAAAAAAATTTAAAACAAGCAACAGAATAGGATTAGATAATTCACATCAATTCTCCTTTTTTCCTCCCTCACAGTAAAATAAGAATACTACAACAACCAATGTGAAAGCACAGTATTTCTTTCAGAAAATGCAGAGAAAATAGATCATCATCCACAGGAAAGAAAGGCCCACTAGGAAATCCCTAGGTATTCTAGGACAGGCCCAGTGTTAATAGACTTGTTCCCTCACAAAATAGTTCATACTGGAGATGGGGTTTTCTGCAGCCAGGGGCTGCAAGTTTAGATCAAACCTGCTGGTTGCAAGGTGTAGGAAACATTTTGTGTTTGAAAAAGTCCTTTCTGACAGCGGAGCAGCTCAGTATGGCTCTGTGCTCCTCCAGACCCAGCATGGTTTGAGTTATAGCCTTAGCAACTATCCTAACTCAAGGACTCTTAATTACTGCTTACATTTCATGACTTCATTAATTCCCTGGAGAGGGTAGGAACAGACAAAAAAAAACCCACTTGAGTCATCCAGGACTGTGAAGGGCTAATATCCCCACAAATGTGGAATTAAAAAAAAAAAAGCCACAACATAAGAAAAGCCCTGTCCAATATAACTGAAGTAATATGGATAACAGCTACTGAATGGGAGAGGAGGGAGAAACTACAGCAGAAAGCAAGCAGCTGATAATGGTGCCTGTGCCCAGCCCATCCTCAGAAAGACAGCAGCACAAGGCCAGTACTGTTTTGGAAGACAGATAAAAGAACATTATATCACTAAGTGCTTAGAGGAGGAAAAAAAAATCTTCTCCAAATCCAGTCAATTGATGCTGAACCTCTATTGATTGGAGCAGCTGTGAAACACTTCAAATGCAGGTGTAATACTGAGCCATCCTGGTGGCTCACTGTAGAAATCCTCACAAAACTGTGGCAAAATACTGCCTCATCCTGCAGAGGCACTGCCAGCAGGTCCTGGAGCAGCAGGTGACACACAGCAGTGACAGCCCAGAGGAGTACAGCACAACCACTTGGGTCTCTCTGCATCTATGGGGACACAGCAACACAGGAACTGGAGAACCAGACTGGCAAAGCTGCACCAAAGCTCTCAGCAACCCACTCAGTTATAGAAAAAGGACTTCTCTTTAACACAGCTCTTCTCTGCAAGAAAAAAAGCATTTCCAGCAGGCCAGTTGGCATAGCTCTGCTCTCCAGGTGAGCTGCACCACATGCCCTCTGTGTTACTTCATGCTGCCCAGGCCACACCTCCTTTCCCTCTTACACATCTGCTTGTATTTCCTCTACATGAAAACAGCAGAACAATTCATAGCCCAGGTCTTAACTTAAAGGTGGTGCATTTCCTAGGAAATAGGAATTGAGAAGCATTTCTGGATCACACACACTTCAGCTTATATTTGTTACTGGTCACCTATTGATGCACATACCTGCAAAAATCCAACCCAGCACCATCCAAACTCAAGTGCATCTCCTTGAGCAAGCACAGCTGATAACAGGGTGCTCAGACTCAAAAATGGCAGGTTTCCATCCCAGGAGAGACTCAAGGCTTGTGGAAACACTAGAGCAAAGCAGACAATGCAACAGAATCAACTAAAGAAATCCCACTGGATATAAACAGGCAGAGTTTTATAGCCAAGTGAAAAATTCTAGACCAGAAACTGATTTGACAAGAGTACCTTTTCAATAAGTCTTTCCATTAGTCAGTCAAATTTCCACACAATTAACACTCTTACCTGCTTTCTGAATGAGTCCAAGCACTCCTGAGATAAAATAAACCAGAAGAATAATTGTATGGGTCACTGTCCATAACAAATCTCCATTTCATACCTTCTACATAAATGTTGTTGTTTACAGCTTGGAGAATTTCATGCATCTTGAAAGCTCAAAAAGCTTTTTACTGAATAATCATCTCAAAAAAGCACAACTTGATCACCATAACCAAAACCTTAAAAATTCAATTATTGCTTAGTAAAGGCAATTGGCTCAATAAAACAGGATGAAGTTTGTACCTTTGTTTTCTCTAACATCAAAATTTCCTTTGACTTAAATAGAAAAGCTGAAATAGAGAAACAATTCATGAACTGATTCAGATTCCAGTAGTTCCTCTTCTCCAGATGGCTGAATGATCTTCTCTGGAGTCACAGTAACTCGGACTGAGACACTTTCAGTCTGATTTCCCCTATTTTCCAATATTTCAAAGGTAACCACAAAAGTTTCTCAAAGAGAGCCAGCAGCTAAAGAGAGATACTGTACCACAGGGAATGGGCCACTGGGGATTCCAACAGGCAACTGGGGAAAAAGAAAGTGTTTGGTTTTTTAAACCATAAATGCAAGAGAAATACAAATAAATAGAGACAGTGAAAGGAAAGTTGTGGAGATTCTTCATTAGAGCAACTTTGAGCCAAAAAGAAGGTATTAGGTATTAATCAAATTTAAGTTTTTCTCTTATGTGGTTCAATTCCCTGAAGGTTGGGGGTTTTTTTGGTGCTTTTGTGCAAAAAAGACACTAAACAATATCTTTTTATCTGCAATGAATTTTGGGGTTTAGCAGCAAGGCTCCACTGACATTTGAATCTTATTGTCATTTCCTGGGAAGTACCAGTAATGACCCAAACTCAATTTCTAATTTGCAAAAAACTCACCATATTTTCTTTTTAAAAATTAGAATATTTGGGCCATTTCTGTTTAAGAGAAGAGCTCTTAACATCTCATACTCTAAGCAGATTTGCATTTCTACAGCTATTTCACAGCAACTGTCAATTTGTAGCTGAGGAGTTGAACAGACACAGGGGCACAAATTGGTTTAAGGGCAGCCCCATGATTATGGGGCAACACAAAGAGGGCAAGCACTGGTGACACAATTCAGTACAGTGATGGTGTAAGAATCAGCTTGAAACAGATATGGAAGTCTGAAGCTCTGAAACAGAACTGTCTTCAGGGGATCTGAAATTACAGATAGAAATAACATCAAAAATACTTATAAAGAACATTGTCCTCATCCTATGGTGAATACAGACAGGCACACACCACCAAAAGAACCACAGGAATTAAGCTGGAGATAGTGCATCAGCAAGTCTACAGCAACCTAAAGATATGAAGCCCATATGTTATCCCTCTGCTGCATTTACCTTTCCATTTGAATGGGAAAGCAGAGCCTCCTGCATTTCAGCAGTTTGTCTTCTGTGTAATTTTTATTTTCCATTGATTTCCTGTTGTAACCATACTTCGTGTGAAATAGCATACAATGGAAAATAATATCTATGCCCACTTTACTGTCCCAAATTGGATTTCTGTGCCATTTCTTCAGATAGACCAGTTTTATTTCATCCCATCATTATTTTGCCTTATGTGCTCTCAGTCTTCATTTCATTTCAAGGAGAAATTCATCCCTATGCAGGAAAGGCAGCATATGAAATAGCCAACATTAAAAACTTGCTGAAGCTTTCTTTGGAGCACACAGTTCACAGCACACAGATGAATTTCACCCTCAATAAACACTGAGGATTTCTAGCCAAATGAGGGAGATACAGGATGCCAGCATTCAAGATATTTTCCTCAAAACAGCATCAGTGCTTCATTTCTGAAGTGATTTGTGGCCAGCTCCTATACTTGGCTTTCAATATGCCCTTAGCATTTTCTCAAATGGCAAAATAGCTGAGGTTATGATATTGTCTGTCAGCCAGCTCCTGCCACAGAGTCAAAGCTATGACCAGGTAAATTTGACTCTTGATGACTATCGGACCCTTTATACAGGGAAAAAATAGGTGGCTGCATACCTCTAAACTTTTATGTCATGTAAATCAGGATGGAATCACACACCCAATTGTCTATTGTCACAAAAAGAAAATGCTTACTTTTCACCCTGTGCCATCTTTCCACACTTAACCCAGCCCAATAAAACTGACTCTACATTTAGATTCTTTAGAAGAACCCAAGTTTTTCTTCTTTGTAATTTTCATTAAGAAGGGGAAGACCTGAAATACCTACTTCCCTAAGAAAGTGTGATCAGGAGAGGAATGTGAAGAATATGTGTTCCTTCAGCCTAAAACAATTGGAGCAGAGCAGTAAACAAGGACATCCCAGAATATCTTCTATGGGGTCACAGGTGAAAGGAAAGGACACCCAAAAGAAATTCCATTTTTCAAATTATTTGTTTGTGTTGATTACTAACTCAGGGATGAGGACAGCCACAGAGATTGTCTGTGTCAATCAGCATTGACTTTCAGTGTTACCAGAGCCCAGTGCTCTTATCCCCCCCTGGTCCTGTTTGACTCCTTGCTCAGAACTCCTGCATTTGTGGCTGTGTCACCTAAAGCCAGGAAGCAGCAAAGCTCTCAGGCTAAGAGTTCTCAACCCTGNCTCCTGCATTTGTGGCTGTGTCACAGCAAAGCTCTCAGGCCAAGAGTTCTCAACCCTCTGGATTACTGGAGGCTCCCCATTGCTCTGCACCCTGTCCCTAAAGGCAGCTCCCCTGGAAAATACATTCCCCATTTCCCCTACAATCTCCCACAAGCTTCTTCAAGCTTCAACACCCAGCCTTGTCTTGCTTGAGGATTCACCTTATGTTAAAGGTTATTTTTCATGTGGAATGCTCAGCAGTATCTCCCAGCCTTGCCAAGCTGTTTCCTGTCTCTCCTCAACAAGAGGCAACACCTCTCAGTGTGATATATGAACTGCAAACCCAGTCCAGCACAACGAGCTTGTACTAAACTTCAGGCTCATTAAATAACTCCTGCCTCTAAAGTCAGTTACATCCAACTGCAAATACATCTTTCTCAGGGTTTTTTGGTTTCATTTACAGGTTGCTTCTTTCCCTTTTCCCACTTTCCCACTGTTTTAGTTTGACATCTTTTGTTATTCCTTTAGACCAGCAGAGGCATCTACAGACTGGCAGAGACTGAATCTTATTAGAGTCAGCAAGGAAATGGTGCCATGGGATTCATCACAGATTTGTATCAGTGACTAATTGACAGCAGACTAAAGGCATTACATGGTTCTGATTTCATGATTCCCACCACAGCTCTGCAACTGTTTTTTTTCTTTCTCTTGAAAAGGAGAAATAGTCATCAAAAGCAGCACCAAGTGGTCAAAAAGAAAAATAAAGAACTACACATTTATGTGTACAAACATGATGCAGACATTTTTTGTAAAGCACAGCACTTTCATGAAATAATTTAATAACTAAAATAGAAATTGGAAATGAGGGGGTTATTTAGTCTTTACAAATTAATTACACAGTTATTACATAGTTTATATTTAAGAGGCTGTAAATGTACCCAGACCAAACTTATCAGCCATGTTCAAGCACTAATTTTAGTGTCAGGAAAGACACAGATTTAATCTCAGACATTTGAGTTGAGTTTAGTTGTAAACAGGAGATTAGGCACAGTCACAGGAGTTTATTTTTTAACAATGGCCCATTTTCTTATCTCTGGTCTGTCTGGTTTGGAAATAATACGATTTTCCATGAGTTATTGCTTCAGTTCCTTCTGAAATTCTGCCTGTTTCAAGTTTCACACACAGGCAGAATCACCTAATGTGCAGTGACAGCTGCCAAACTGCTCTTTCCTCCCCAAAACATGGGCCCTGTCTTCTATTTCAATCACAAATGATTCAAAATTACCAAAATACTAAAGTCCAATGCCAGTGAACTTTACTTCTTTTCCTGGTTTCCCTGTTTGTTAGCAATGCAAATTATTTGCAATTATTTTATTTTGCATTAGCATTACAAGTCTAGGAAAGCTGATAAAGTAGAAAATGCAAGTTGGAGAAAAATTTTTATAGAAAAATGTAGGAGGTGCACAATACTGCTTCCTTTACTGTCCACAAAAGGAATGTGTTATATAGGGGAAAGACACCTTGTCCACAAAAGTGCACAGAATTGGCACTCAGCAAGATGAGCCCAGCAAGACTTAGGATTTACAGAGCCCAGACCAATACAACCATCATTGGACATCCAGAAGGACCTTGACTTTCACTGCTGACACCTTCCCAAAAGGTCTGGAGAATTTCCCAAACCTGCAGCTGTTGAGGTTTGCGATAATTGGTTTGTCCCAGCTCCCCCGTGTTTAGATTATGGTTTTTCCGTGGGTGTGCCTTCCCACTGTTTGCCCTGCCCATCAGCTGCTGTCCCCTCCCTGCCTCCTGCCACTCCATCCGGCACCATGCCCCCGGCCTGGAAAATTCTATCCTACTCGAGCCCAGATTGGTCCTGGCTCTGAAGGACACTCCCCAAAGTTACCTGTTTGGTTTGGTGTTATGTTTGTCATAGCCTTTCCCTTCCCCCTTGTTTCCCTGATTGGTTATTGTATCTTCCCCTCCCCTTGTACCACCCCAGTTTATAAGTTGTTGCACCCCATTGTTCGGGGCTCTCTGTGGCTGGCACCCGAGCGGCACGCGAGGGTATTGGCTACGTTGTTTCCCCTCGGGAATCAATAAAGCTGATCCTGCCCCCACGGAGAGTCCTCCCTTTTGTATCGCCGGCATCGTAGAAACAGACGCCGTGAGACTTCTGCACCAGGCTGTCTGGTGGCAGGACCCACCAGAATTGTAGAGAAGCCTCTCTGCTAGCCGGTGTGGCACCTCCTGAGAGGAGTGCAACAAGGTCGGAGGCTACTAGTTTCTACATGCAGCTACGCTGTCCTGGGTTTGCTCCTACTCACACAAACACCTCAGCAGACCCAAAACCTCTCGACACTGTTTTTCTCTTCAAATGGTTCCCTAAATCACACCACTAAGGCTGTAATTGATGAGGGCAAACCAGGAACTTTCTCACACATCAAATGAGAAATTGGTGGCACCTTCAGGGAGGGACTTGGTCACAGACAGACAAAGTGTTCTACCACCTCACAACAAATCATGGCTTTTCAGGGATGACATTTAAAACGAGGAGCATTTGCTGTTAAGACAGCAAAAGCAATGACTGTAACCACACTTTGCACTGGTGCTGTGTCATTGACTGTCAAGGGCAGAGAAAAAATGCACATGCAATAACTGTATATAATATTTAAAAGGCAAGGTATCTTTAATCCAAAGCAACAAGTGGATTGTGAAGCACTGGAGAAACTTCAGTGTGAAATCTCCTTAAGGGAATGAAAGTGGAGCACAAGAACCATGCTGATTATTCTTATCTGGTCTCAGGAAATAAAAAGTGCATAGGACTGCAAGAAATTATGTAGGACTCTTTTTCTCTAACAATTTTTCTGTCTTTCTCTGCATCCATCATGAAGATGAATCTCACACTGGGAAAGACAGCACAGAAATATGTGCTTTGAAGTTTTATTGTTTCTTACTACCATGAAACATCAGCACCATTTATGAGCCTATCCTGGATTGAAGGGATACAAGTGACTGTGAGCAGCTTCACATATTTTATCCAGACAACAATTCAAAAAAACCAAAATTACAGAAATTCCTTAAAGAAATGAAAGGCTCCACATGAAATTGGGATTTCAGACTGTTTCCACTGTTGCAGAAGGGAACAAGTGCTGCATTCAGGGAGCATTCCAGCAGTTGCACAGCCATGATGGGTAAAACCAATCCCATTCTGCAGAGCAGCTTCAACCTTTCCCAGAGAGAGTAAACCCAAAAAAATAGCAACACCCAGTGAGCACAGGAACTCATGAGAAGGTGAAATGGCCACCTGTTTGTCCCTTAGGTAAAAGGAAACACACTCTTTTAAAACAAGCTCTCCCTCTCCACTCAGATGAAGACAACTGATAAAGCCTTTATGCCACCACTGGGTACAGTGACACATCCAAGCATCCAAGAATTTGACCAGTTATTTAAAAAGTGAAATTTACTCTCAAGCTCCATTATAACAATTATTTAACAAAACAACAATATAATCAAGAACACCTCCTGGCTGGCTACACAGTGTTTGATGGTTCTGGAAGGAGAAAAGCCAATAAATTGATTAAACATTAGCTGGTGGAAGTGGTCTATTTTTTTCCCCCACTATAAAGATGCTTCTAGGCCTTACAAGCTTTAGAGTAAGTTTGATTTGCCACATTCTTGTCCAGTAAAGCAGGAATGCCAACCAGCAAACTGGACAGATAGAGCAGAAAGCATTAGTAGCATTTAATCTCAGCATTGTCTTGACCTGGCAAAGTTAGTTTCAAGTGTCAGGTATCTCACAGCATTAATATATCACAGCAGCCTTTTTTTTGAATACTCCAACTCTCAAACAGTATTGGCATAGAAAGCCAAATGAAAATTAATATTTATCCTTCTCTGCTGCAGCATGCAGTTGATATACAGCCTTCAATCAGTGTGGCTCTTCTTGTTTGGATCAGAATGAGCAAATTTCACCTAAATACATCTTTTTGTCAAACAAGCAGTGACTGTGAGGGGAGGTGCAACTGCGAATGTTGGGTATATATTGTAGGTTGATTAGATGAGGCTTTTTGTGTGCTCTCAACTTGAATAGCCTCTCCTCAGAGATCTCTGCTCAAGCTATCTATTAGTCACGGCTAAATGAGCAACATTTCAAATATACAGAAAACAGACACACTTGAGTCATAGAAATTCAGTGTGTGCCATGCTCAACATTAAGCACAGCAACAGAGGTTATCCAGAGCCAGCAAAGTGTGTCTCTGCAGCTGTGGAAGGAGAAAGGGATGCTCTCCTGCTCCAGACACAGAGCAGCAATCCCACCTTCCTGCCTGAGGTGCTGGGGCATTACAGAAGTGAGCATCCCACTCTGCAGACCTTGCTTTGGAGGCAGACTTTGCACCACCATGGTTTAATTGTAAGATTTAGCACACAGCACAGATCTGCTGCAGGGATTTCTGGTCACAGAGCTTTATATTTACTCTTTGCCTCAGTGATTTCAGAATATAATCAAGCTCCTGGTTGACAAAACTCAAGAATTGAGGTCCCAGAACATCTGTGCAACCTTTCTACTCTGTGTCCCCTTTATCAAGCTGATCTTCCAAGCATGATACTGATGCCCCTCACCACATGAAATACCAGAGAGCATTGTTTGACAGCTACCAAACCCTCACTGTGGTCCTCAGAGTTTTCATGGCCCATAAAACAGAAAGGATGAGCAAGGGCTAATAAATGTGATGTACCAGGATAAGAAAAAAAATCACATGTGGAAATGCAGCACTGAGAACCATAAAAAAACTACAGCTCTCCTTTTAAAGCAGGATTTCAATATCTTTTTTCATACTTGTACACTTTTGAAAAAAAAACCACATAAGTAGCAGAGTGATTTATATTCCATATGAGTAAAAATAGTCCTCCATAGAAGCCTAAATGTCAAAGACACATTCTAGGGGGAGATATTTTCATGTATTCATACATTTCCATGTATTTTTCTCATGGAAGAGCACAAAACACAGGAAAGATCAGTGATCACACATAATGGTAATAATATATAACACTAATCCTAATAAGTAGTGTAGCATTACCACACTTGTGTTCCCTCTTGGAGTGCTGGGAAAAGAAGTGCCTGGATAAAATCTACCAACCCCATCCCCAAGGGAAAACAGCAGCTTAAACTCCACAGCAGAGGCTGAGCTCAAGCTGAAGTCACACTGGGGGCTCATCAAATTAGAAACAGTACCTGGTGAGCCAGACTGAGGGACCAGACATCTCTCCTCCCTCAAGTGACCTTTAGTAGGACTTTTAATCATGACCATGTTATTCCATCTATCCCCCTTCTCTCCCAGCCCTGGGCTTCCTCACACACAAGATTTCCAGCATTTTGACCAAATCAGTCTCTGAGACTGATTGGAGAGAGAGAAGTAGCACAGGCATCCTGAGCTCTGCTTGCCCAGCCTGCAGCCTTCACCCTGCTCAGAGGCAGCCATGTCAAGCAGCAAGAGCTCTCACACACTTGAAAATTTAAACAGTGGGTGTTTCTGCAATACTGAAGAGAGAGACAGAAACAGAAGTACAATAATAGATAGAGATTCTCTCAACTGCCACTGCCTTTACTGATTTGAAAATACTGGTTATGATTTCACAGTTAAAGCAAAAGTAAGCATTAGTTTCTTCTACCATGCTACATATAAAGAAAAAAAATACAGTCAGAGAGGATTGTAACATCAAGTGAAATGACTGAGACAGTGTCTGATGTTTTCCTGATGCTGCTTCCCAGAGATAAATCCCAGCCAAAATGGCTTTGTCATTGATCAATATAAACCAGAGCCAGCAAGGTGTGCTCAGAGCAGCTGGACATAAACCCAGTGCTGGTGTGTGAAGAACAGAATGGGGGATAAATGCTCAGCCTGATGCTCTGTGACCACTCAGCACAGCCATGGCTTGGGGAGAATACAAGGACAGGGGTGTTCTCACACTGTGCAGCACCACAAGCCCCCAAAGCAGAGATTTAAAGGAGAGCAGAAGGTGCAGTAATGAAACTGGAGACTGAGAAACTCATGGGGTCCAGGCTTTTCAGAAGCACAGTGTGATGTATGTTTACAGAGGCCTCAAGTGCCCTTTTCCATAACTCTGTTTATAGCTCATCTGTGTGCAGTAAGTCTTGACCAGAATTGGTCTTTGACACAGACTGTAAAATAGAAACCTTAAAAGGGCCCAATGGAAAATAAAAGTCAGTATCATGACAAAATGGATGATTTCTGATGTAATCACCTTCCACTTCTGCCTTCCATGTAAAGCAGACATGGAAAATATGTTTCCTGCTATAGAAATTAGGAATTCTGCTTCAGTAAAAACACATCTGGCTGCTGTGACATTGAAGTAAGAGCTTATGAGTATTATTGCTGCAATTATTACAGCTGCTCCCAAACAGGCAGCCCTCCTTGAAGGAGGTCTTCCTCAGATGCCTGTCATTTGTCAAAGAGAGGGGCTGTTAGAAGAGATGGCTGTGTCCTCCCAACACCAAATTATTATCAGGAAAACAAGCTGAATGCAGCAAAGCTGCTGCTGAACTACATAGAGATGAAATACCTATTTATCTGTTCCAGATATTTTGACACTGACACAGCTCAGTGACAAAGCCACACAAAAAAAAAGTTTCTTCTACAGCTAACAACTTCTGTGACAAAGCTTGAACAGGGGAGGAAACACAAGTAATTTGTTTCCTGGGCTGTCAAGCCTTGTCCTGACCCAACAACAAACCCATTGATCTACTTCAAAACAAAGGGAGTGGTAACCATCATGACAGCATGACACAAACCAGGTTTAGAAACAAAAAGAGGAAAGTTAAAGCAGCTTGTTTAATACTCTGAGGGTTGTGTGCTGTGGCATTACTCCTCTACCACATGATGTGCAATCACATCTGTCCCACGTGGCTGAGGTGCCACTCAGGATCCCCTCTGCTGTGTCCCACGGGCCCTCTGGCCACAGCTTCCTCAAGGAAGAAAACATAATGGGAAATATGAGAGTGCAGCCTGTCATCTGCCCAGAGAAGGGAATTTCTCAGGTGCTTTGTAGGAGGATACCTGGCCTGAGGTGGTGATGGCACAAGCTGTGAGCTCAGCCCTGCACCTGCAGGAACAAGAGCTCCTGACACAAGTCAGCCCTTTCCCAATGGACATCCCCCAGAGGCTGTGGGGTCTCCATGATTTCCCTGCACTGCCAGGGAGCAGCACATCCACCTAATTCCCACCCCCCATCCCTGAGGCAGGGATATCCACAACTTCCATTTGAATCCAGAGGTCTCTTTCTCTCTGGCTTCCCTGTGATACAGAGCAGGGTGGCCAAAGTCTCCACACTTCTTGTCAGGATTGCAGCTGAAGCCTCCTCAGACCATCCTCAAACCCAGCTTCCTGAAAAGCACTGAAAAACCCCTAATATTCAATGTGTTTTGGTACTTAAGGAACAATCCCCTTGCTTGAAGAAATACCAAAAGGTTAATCTAGGATTTCATGTAGACTACCTGGCATTTTTCCTTTAAGAATTTTATTGGAAAAATAAAGTTAAATAAAAGAGAACATTTTCTGTGCAGTTGTTTTGATCACTCCAAGTTTAATATATCAGATACCCTGAAAAGTTTCTCTCTCATTGCAGCCTGGCTTGATCCCCCCTGTTTATTGCTTTGACTGTAGAACAAAAATATATTTCCCAGCTGTATTAATCAGATATTGAGGATATTCCATTATTACAGACAGCTGTACAGAGCTCTCAGGTTTTATTTTAACAGAAATGAAGTTAAATCAATACTAAACAAATTTCCCAGAAGTCAAATTACAATGAAGAGGGATGAAGAAGAATTAAGCCAGCTAAACACTGCAAAGCATGAGGGCATCTGGGGCCAAAGGTCTGCCAGTAAGAGCTGCTCCTTTGAGGAGGTGGACAACTGGACAATTCCTGCAACTCTTACTGGTAAGCAGAGCAGAGAAAATGATAAAAGAGCCTATTTCCTCACCACCACCAGTTCAACCTTTTCTCTGTCTTACAGCAGAGGAAATACCTGGACTGATGGACTGTATGAGCTGTGATGCCCACCATTAAGTACCAGAATGAGTCTGACAATTTTATACTGACTATTTTTAAAAGACACAGCCCCAGTGACAATGTTGTATATAGTTCTCCTAAATGGTGGTCTTGCTTTTACAGGAATATTTCCATAGAGTATAATTTTTCACTAATCTTCATTTCATGCAGCACATAAATACTCCTCACTCTAGAAAGGCATGCAAGTACATGCTAAATTTTAGCACTGGGGCACACACATTGAAACACAAAATAAACACATTTTAAAACTTTGTTATTAAACTCCAATTTAGCTTAACTATACTAAGACCTGGCATTTTTTCTTTGTTCAAAACCTCTTTATTGACAGTTTTTAAATTTCAATCAGATGAGCAAGAGTCCCTGCACACCTACTGAGATGGCTTCACTGAACAGACACAAACTGCATAGTAACATATGCAAATGACATAAAAAATTAGATAAGGGCTTCAGTATTTATTATAGTGCAAAAGGCAGAATTTATAATGCTAAGTATAGAGAGTGACAGGAATAATAAACAAAAGATTACTATTTTGTAGGGAAAAAGCAACCCATTTACTTCCTGCAAGCAATTCATGTTATGAGGTTTACGTACTTCTCACCTTCTAATAAAATCCAGAAGTACAGCAGACATCATTTGGTAAAAGTGGCAAAGCATCCTTGGATATAAATCCCATTTCTAGATGTACACAATTTTCAGACGTGGCTGCTCCTGTGCTCTGTGTCAGCAGCCTATGAGTAAAATGAATTTATTCCTTCCTTTTGGACAGCAGTTACACCTCCCAGGTTAGTTTGCAGCGTGGAAAACATTTCCCTTCATGGTTAAACACTAATCTGTCAGCCAGAGCAACATGACAGAGCCTTCATGGACACTGAGGTCTAAAACTTCTTCTGCTAGAATGGCATTCTAGATGCCCTCTAGTATAACTTTTCAGGGAGCTATGCTGGCCATGGCTGACCAAGTCCTAAATGCAGAGCACAGAGAACCAACAGTGCAACCCCATGACAAAAATGTGCATCACAAACCAGAATTAATACAGCCATTTTGCAGATATTGAATAAGTTACCATACACATTCACATCTATGTGAATTAGGCAAATGCAGATGCACATGGGGGGTTTACTCCTATGTTCAAGTATTTCCCAAGAACATGGTGACAGGGAGCACAAAAGGAACTATAACCAACCTTTCCCTTTTATGCTTGGATGTGTCGTGTAAGATGGGAAATATCCGAAACAGGGAAAATTGGAAGATTATTGCACTTAAAAGGATTAAATGATTCATTCAATGGCATTTCTGCAGCCCTCTGTGTAATTGAACAGCCTTTCTCCCATCTTTCTCCTGAAAGAAAACCTTAATTGTAACCACTGAAAGGAAATAAGTTCCTGGCTATTTTTACAAAATATGTGTTATGTCTCAGCAAGCCGCTCCCATTTAACTCTGCAATACAGCTATAAAATGGTTTATTTGATTTAGTACCTTGCTTCTGAAGTACCTCACACACCACACAAGGCAGTGAACCACTGAAGAGGTTCAGACCACAGATGGAAATGCAAAATCTTGAATAAATCCTCTGTAATGAGAAACTTCTGAGGGACTTTGCTGCTCTTATTTCAGGAAGAGGAGGGAAAGTCACTTAACAAGCCTGCAGAGAACTTCAGATCACATCAGTCCAAAGTGCCATCAGCCACACTTCAACAAACCATTCATATATTACCTGGAAAACAACGCAAACTTTTTTTCTACCTCTCAATCTGTGCCATGGGATGTCATTTCTTTCCAATTTCATCCCTTGGCATTATGTCATGGATATTATTCCTAACAGATTTCAGTCACTTGCCTGCTGGTTTGCAGTCTTCAGGAAGGTTCATCCCTGCCTCCCCCTCACCTGCACAGAGCTCTGTTATCTTCCTGCAGCCTTGCAGAGGGTCCCCTTCAGCCACAAGGCAACTAAAACCTGTTGGGCCTCCATTTTCACACAACATCCCATCATTGGCTCAGTACAAACAACCTCATGGTCCTGCTGCTCATTTACACTAAAGCAAATTAGCCCGAAATTGCATTTACTCTAAACCCACAGTATCACCCTGGCAGCACAGAGGGGCTGTAAAATGAGTCACCATGTCATTCATTCCTCCTTTAGGATGCCAGAAGAGCATAAAGTGGCCTGAGTTGAGACAAGACCACAGCCAAATGACATCTGCCAGTGATTTCACCAAAGTGGAATTTGACCCAATTTAGCATTTATTGAGTGCTGGAGTCAAGGAAAACACCTGTTTGGCTCACCTGGGGTGCACACCAAGATATCCAAATGTGCTCAGTGTAAGAGTCCCAACAAGATGGGCTAGAAGAGGCAGCTCAGCCAGTGGATATGGGACAGGTTGTAATTCAAATCCTTCTATTAACTCAATAGGTGTACACTAAAAATCAGATGGATTCACAAAGTCCAGCTGTTCCTGACTAATTTCTAGGCCAGTTTTCAGCTACCATTATTTCACATGCAGCTTCATGTCACATAACACTGATCTGCTCTATTTTGAGTCTCTACTTTTTATTCCACCCCCCTTCCTTCCCTGACAGTGGCTGGAGCACAAAGAGGTCTTTGCAAAGACAGTCACAGGCCTTTTCTCAAAGAACACCTAAACCAGATCTGTGATGTTCTAAGACACAAAGGGTTGTCACACAGGAAGAAGAGGAGAAATCAGAAGATACCATCAGACCAATTTTTTTCCTGTTGTTAAAAACCATTTTTTCCCAATTTAATTGCAGTCTTTTTCCCCAATTAGCTTGTGTTCACTTGTGAACAAAAGCAAAATCATAATTTGACTATTTTTCCCCTAGCATTTTGAACTCACTTAGCAGCCTCATGGATGAAATAAACATGAACCAGCCCAACATCCTCTTAGTTTTGACTCCTGAGGAGCAAGGTTAGTAAGTGGAGGGATGAAGCTTCTTGACAGCTAAAGGCCATGAGCTCTGCCCAGTTCTGACCACGATTCTTCTTTGATGAGCTTGCAAACCAACAATGTCCTGGTTGCCACTCTGTTCCTATGAATCCAAATGTGGATTTATTTAGCCAAAACAATACTTGTAGCCCAGGCATGGGCACTTCTTGAGGCAAGGCTAGATCCACAAAACTAAAACTGGATCTGGAGTTTTCAGCTCATTTCTGTTGCCTCAGAAAGGCCCAAACCACCAATTTTCTTCTGAGTCTTGGTCAGAATCCTGCCTGTGATCCTGATCTGAAACCATAAAGGGAACTCAGCTCTAGAAATCTGGATAGAAAATTGTTTACAAATGCAAAGTACATATCAGTGAGGTAAAGCCACAATGTCTCACATCCTATCACTTGTTTCTCAGCTATTCTAGGTGGACAACAACTCTGAGTTGACAAACAAGCAAATGTCTTCATGCATCAGTCCTGCAAACAGTTTAATGGGAAAAGCAGTGCTATCTTCATTTTCAGCGTGTATTTAAATCATTCCTCTTTCCTGTCCAACTGCTACAGCTGACATAACATGACTAATCACCACTACCTTTTCTGCATAGAATAAGTGTGTGGCTTCTGACACTTCAACTAATTCACTTTGGCTTGAAGTAATATCAAGCTCAATTTCATTACAGGATGTGACATGCATGTCCTCTAAAAATAGTAAGCTTCAGTCAAATGTTACTACCTGCAAAATGAAATCAGTGCCTCAACTGCAGTTATTCAGAACACAGTAAGTAATGAAAAATAGCTAGGATTTTGTTTAATAGACAGAAAGATATTACTTATTTAAAAGAAAAAAAACAAGACTATCCCATTCCCCCCTTTAAAAAGCCCCAAGCCAAACTCAACACAAACTTCCCTCCCATTTAAAAGTTCAGGAAATAATTTGTTTTATCCCTTTTCCAAAGGAAACTGTTCATTCACTAGGAAATACTCATTAGAAAATAAGCTTTCTACAAAGAATTTAGCTAAAGACTTTGCTATTAAAAAAAAAGCATAGTTACACCTTCCAGCTGGTAAAATTAGCTTAAATGATTAGCAGTAGGAGTGCAGAACTGAGACCTGTCAGATCTGTTCCATCCCTGAAGTAATCATCAACCCCAGCCATATAAGACATGTCAACTATGCTATTCTTTTCTTCAGCCTTTTTTCAGCAGTTTCCTCATTACAGACTTTTGCAAACAACACATTCTTTAGCCTCTTTTCACACAAACATGCCCATTAACAGCCCAATTAAGCACAAGCTATGTGCTACCTCACTTTGTTCTTATTATTATAACCAGCAACACATAACTCCTTTATAACCTCGGGTTTTCTCTCCCCATACTCCTACTTGACTGTATTTCAATAAGCATTTTTCCAAATCTCATCCTGAAACCTGCCCACACACATTCCCAGCCTGTTTATAACTTTGTTCTGTGCCAAAAGTACCCTTTAATTTAAGCATTCATGTTCATTTATGATGTTTTAATCACATTCTATGAGCAGCAGTGAATATGCACAGCCAGGCACCAAAACAAAACCTAGCCCAGTCCAGGTGCAGTCTTACAAACCTGACTTGGCAGTGGATGCCCAGAGCCACATCCTGCACTGTGTTCCTGCAGAGGCCTCAGCAGGCACCAGAGCATCCCAAACCTTCACAGAATCTTTAGGTTGGAAGAGACCTTCAAGCCTGAGCCCAACCCAGCCCTAACACCTCAATTGAGCCATGGCACTGAGTGCCACATCCAGTCTTATTTTAAACACATCCAGGGATGGTGACTCCATCACCTCCCTGGGCAGACCATTCCTGTACTTGACCACTCTTTCTGTAAAAAACTTTTTCCCAATATGCAACCTATGGAAATACCTCTCCTAACTCATCTTCCTGCTGCATTTGTCACCATCACACTGGTGTCCACTGTGTTTCTGTTAAAGCTCCCAGCTTAGACCAGCAAATATTCCTTCAGTAGACATGGTTTTGCCTTTTGAGCTGCTGAGTTGGATCCTGTTCTCTACTCCAGGGTCATTCATTTCTTGTGTGGAGACCCTTTCTTGGTACTCAATAACTCCTTTTAGATTTGATCTGCCAGGAAGTTTCATTAACCTAGATTGTGGGGAGTTTTCGTGGTCACCAATTTTATTTCTTTACTAAAGGAAAAGGAATATTGAAAAAGGTCATAGCATCATAGAATGGTTTGGGTTGGGAGGTGTGTTAAAGATCATTAAATGCCAATCACTCTCCCATGGGAAGGGACATCTTTCATTAGACCAGGTTGGTCAGAGCTCCATCCAACCTGGCCTTGAACACTTGCAGGGATGGAGCATCCACAACTTCTCTGTACAACCTGTGCCAGGGCCTCACCCCCCTCAGTGTGAGAATTTATCTCCAACATCTCATCTAAACCTTTTACAGTTTAAAGCCATTGCCCCTTGTCCCTGTGCAAACACAGATTTGATTTTGGTGTTTATCACAGTTTTGTGTAAGAATCTGCTGAGCCCTGGCTTGCTGAGGCCATTTAGGCATTTATACTGACTGTTAAGATAATTTCTGTAAGTAGTACAGATGCAGCCCTTAAAAAGTACAAATTAGTACATTTAGTTTAAGTAGACTAAATCCTGCGGGGCACCCCCTCTACCCAAGAAACAAAATAATTAGTTGCCTCTCAGTTTCAGAAACCCCCTCTTTACAGTGTTAATAAAGGACAAATGACAAGGTATATTTTACATGTGCCATTAAACCGGTAAGATTAATTTTGCACAAAATGTAATTGCCTTTTGATGTGAATAAAGCATTAAAAACCCAATCAGATGCAGCACAATCTAATTTATGACACAACCCTAGAATTTTTTGGTGATTGGTGCCACAACATCACAAGTCTGATATATTACAGTGTTAAGCTGTATATAGCCTTGTCATAAATAATTTAACTTTTTGCTCCTGCTCATCTGAGGTGACAGAATGAAGGTAAATTTCTTCCTGACCATTTAGACAGCTCATTATTTCCCCAGAACTCTCTTGTGCCATCACTAATCCCTGCAAAGCATCATCATTCATTTAAAATATCAATTTTCTGCAACTCATGTTTAAGAGCACATTTTGTTTTCTAAACTTTTTAATATTTTTGAGGCCATCTTCCCAATAGACTTCTTCAAAGTCTGACTAATGGCAAATCCCAAAACCCTGATGGCAAGACACCTTTATGAACTGGTTTCTCAGGTGACACAAGTTGTATTTTCTCCATTGCATGTGTCACATCAGGGCTTAGATTGGTTCTTGCAGTAACCAAGGGACACAAGAGGCAACTTTTACTTGGCACAAGCTTAACAAACTATCAGCTTCTTCTCAGAAAAGGTGAAAGGACTCTTTACCCAAAAGCATCTGCCTAACAAATGGTAATTCTTGCACTTACATTGTGAGCATCAATTATGAGGTTCTGCAAACAAAGATGCATATATCAAATTGCACTGCAATGGAAAAGAAAAGCCAGATAAGAAAATGAAGCCTGAAAATAAACTCTTTGTAGAAGATTTCTCCCATTTTTCCATTGACAAGGTAAACAGTGTCAGGTGGGACCATCAGATTCCACCAAAGATAACCTCAAAAGTAAGTTTGTGAAGCAAAGGATGCAACAGGCAGCTGCATCCAGTTGTGAAATTACAACCTGGAAACAGGCAAGGGAAAAAACTTCCCCATATCCACTGCTGGAAACAACTCAGGAGAATTGCAATGATGTGTAAGCTTAACTAGCAGGCAAATTTTAAATATTCACAAGTATGCATTATTTAACATTTGCCTTTAGCACATGAAGAGCTGTGGTTGCTGGAGGAAGGAGGCAGCAGGATTGGCACAGAACTTGGGAGGGAGACTGCAGAGGTGTGCAAAGTTTGTGCATCCAACTAAGGGCTGAACTCTTACAGTTCCAGGGCCCAGGGTGGGTTTTTAAAATACCATCTTCATTTCACACCAAGTTTATCTAAACTCCTACCATCTCTCCTTTTCCCAAGAATCACTACTGTTCTTTGCAATCCAAATTTGCTTGTGAGTTTGTCCAGCAACATAACAGTGGCTTTATCAGGTTCTCAGCTTAACTAGGAGCAGAATTTGTTCCAAAAACGAAGAATAAAGAAAG
Source organism: Alaudala cheleensis (assembly GCA_013398995.1). Classification (NCBI taxonomy): domain Eukaryota; kingdom Metazoa; phylum Chordata; class Aves; order Passeriformes; family Alaudidae; genus Alaudala; species Alaudala cheleensis. The sequence goes on along the minus strand of VWYE01021124.1, from coordinate 557,691 downwards.
ATGGTTGTTTACAATTTTTTTTTGTTTGTTTCTTATTGATGAGGACAACTGAGGGACTGACTTGGATTTTCCCACAAATTCACATAAATCAGTGGGGACTAGGGCAACCTCTGTGCCTCTGTATCCTCTTCTGATTAGGAGCAGCTTTTCTATCAAGAGCTCCAACCAGAGAAATTTGTCTTTCATCTTCCTTTTTTGACAGAAGGAAAGGAAAGCTGCCAGCTCAGGAACACCTGAGCACACCTGCTTCAGCACAGAGCTGTTGCTTCTCCATCAGCCTCTGGGCAGCAGAACAATTGTGCCTTCTGACTGCTTTCTAACTGGATTCATAACTTCCCTGCAAGAAACACCGCTTGTTTCTCTATACCGGATGTGGCAGGTAGAGAGAAGACATCTTGTAAAACTGACCTTTTTTTTTTTTTAATTGGAATACAGTATAATCAGCCTATTCACACATCAGGGAGAACTCCTGGTAGGCAGAGCTTTGCATGGTTTGAAACGCCTCCAGAGAAGAAAGGTGTCTACCAAGAGCAGTGATAAGATCGGTTTGCTCTAAGCCATGAGATCGGGGATACAAAGGCACAGAGCACCTGCAAATTGCCACAAAACTCCAGCTCCCAGCCCAGGCACAACAGAGTTCCTTGTGCTGCGCCCAGACTGAGTGAAGCATAGAAGAGGAAAAGGACAATTGTGATTTTCAGATTTTAAATGTATTCCTAGTCTTTTTTTTTTAAGAATTCAGCCTAGAAGATGGATAACAGAAGAAACCACTCATGCCAGATTGTACAAAGCACTCACATCCTACTGAAGAGCTGTTCAAGACATGAGCAGTTTCACCAGTGCTACTGGGTTAACTTCAAGGATGGCATTCAGCATGACTTCAGTGATCCTATAGGTTTGTTAGATGTCACTGACAGGGCAAAGAATTAATTAGTTAACACAACCTTAACAACTTGAAGAACCATTAATTCAAAGTGAGGAGACCATAAAAACTTCTGGTTTACCTACACTGTTCCAGTCTGACAGAAAATTCCTCCCAGACAGAAAATTTTAACTCTTAGACAACATTGTTCTGTTTGAGCTGAGATTTTTGTCCCGAGCAATTGCTTTAGTGGTCTTCAAGGCTCTCCTTGCCAGAGAGTACCTGTAGGTGCCACCATAAATACACAGACTCTTAGCCAACTCCAAATTAACAGGTAAAGCTCCGTTTTAAAAACTTATTCTAAACAGCAGAAATTTTCCCCATAAGACCTTGATTCCATTGATATCCCTCACTCAGATCAGACTGCTCCAGAAGTCTTCTTGCAATTACTTATGGTTCAAATTTATTAAGTCTGAGTAAACTGCCAGTGTATTGACTTAACCTGCACAATTGAGGGCAAAAGAAGTCATACCAAATTTTCCTATTTGAATTTATTCCATAACTGCTATTTACAAATGCAAATCTGGACTGTTTAGAAAATATCAGAACATCAAAGTGATGTTAAAAGCTTTAAATGGGCAGATTTCTCACACTGATTAGGAAATGAAATATTCAATAATCAGCTGCACAGTGTAATATTTGCTACATCTTCCAGGCCAGAAACTGCTGATGGCCATTATCACAGCAAACTTGCTTTTAGGGAGAGTGAATTAGAATAAAGGGAAATANTGAGATCGGGGATACAAAGGCACAGAGCACCTGCAAATTGCCACAAAACTCCAGCTCCCAGCCCAGGCACAACAGAGTTCCTTGTGCTGCGCCCAGACTGAGTGAAGCATAGAAGAGGAAAAGGACAATTGTGATTTTCAGATTTTAAATGTATTCCTAGTCTTTTTTTTTAAGAATTCAGCCTAGAAGATGGATAACAGAAGAAACCACTCATGCCAGATTGTACAAAGCACTCACATCCTACTGAAGAGCTGTTCAAGACATGAGCAGTTTCACCAGTGCTACTGGGTTAACTTCAAGGACGGCATTCAGCATGACTTCAGTGATCCTATAGGTTTGTTAGATGTCACTGACAGGGCAAAGAATTAATTAGTTAACACAACCTAAACAATTTGAAGAACCATTAATTAAAAGTGAGGAGACCATAAAAACCTCCCTTTTACCTACACTGCTCCGGTCTGAGTGAAAATTCCTCCCAGACAGAAAATTTTAACTCTTAGACAACATTGTTCTATTTGAGCTGAGATTTTTGTCCTGAGAAATTGCTTTAGTGGTCTACAAGGCTCTCCTTGACAGAGAGTACCTGTAGGTGCCACCATAAATACATAGACTCTTAGCCAACTCCAAATTAACAGGTAAAGCTCCGTTTTAAAAACTTATTCTAAACAGCAGAAATTTTCCCCATAAGACCTTGATTCCATTGATATCCCTCACTCAGATCAGACTGCTCCAGAAGTCTTCTTGCAATTACTTATGGTTCAAATTTATTAAGTCTGAGTAAACTGCCAGTGTATTGACTTAACCTGCACAATTGAGGGCAAAAGAAGTCATACCAAATTTTCCTATTTGAATTTATTCCATAACTGCTATTTACAAATGCAAATCTGGACTGTTTAGAAAATACCAGAATATCAAAGTGATGTTAAAAGCTTTAAATGGGCAGATTTCTCACACTGATTAGGAAATGAAATATTCAATAATCAGCTGCACAGTGTAATATTTGCTACATCTTCCAGGCCAGAAACTGCTGATGGCCATTATCACAGCAAACTTGCTTTTAGGGAGAGTGAATTAGAATAAAGGGAAATAAACTGAAAGAAATCACATCTGCTCTGCTTCCTTGCACTGAGGCAACAGAGAAAGGTAGGCTGCAACCAAGGAGTTAGAGCTGACTTTCAATAAAGAGTAAGTTTTAAGCCCAAAAAAGCCTGGAAGAAAGTGCTTAGCTTACTGAGCAACAGACACAATTTGCCAGCAGATATCAGCAAGCCCAGAGGAAGCAGCAGCAGCACAGGCTCGAGGGGTTTCCACAAGGAGCAGCAGGAATCCCCACTAGCAGAGCTGGGGAACTGAGCACAGATAACTCACTTTAGCCATATCCCCAGCACTTTGTCAGTGAGTAAAGACCATTTAGTTCACAAAATCCTCTGCTTTCTTTCCTTCAGCTGCCATATGTCCCAAAGAATAGAAATATGAAGTGCAGTAATCAGAAGCCCAAATTCTACCATGAGCACTGCAGAGCACCAGGTGAGTCCTGGACATCCATACTCTCCCTGCAGGTGCCTTTCCTGGGCTCCTGTGCCAGGGAGAGCAAGCATCAATCTGTGCCCAGCAAACCTGCCCTGCAGATGTGGACAGAGATTGTAATTAGACCCATGACAGCTTAAAGGGGAAAAGAAAAAGAAAGCACACGGCTCCAAAATTCAACTTCCAGTGCAGTTGTTCACAGTCAGCTGGGACTGAGCAGACAGGTTTTAAATAAGCTCCCTGCAAAACTGAAACACTTGAACCATATTTTTTGAGATACTAAAATAGATGGGTGTTTTGGTTTTTTTTAATAAGAGACTCAAATCTGCAGGACTGAGCCTTTAAATCCAAAGTTGGCACCTAATGGAGAGCAGCTCCTGTGCCATGTCAGAGACCAGCCCAGCAGCACAGACACCCCCTCTGTGCCAGAGCAAACGTCTACAGGCCACACAGCGAGGGGGAGCAAAGGGAAAAACACAGCACAGGGATGCAATTCTGCAAATGGAGCTGCACAACCTAAAAATAAATGTATGGCACTTCAGTGCATCTAAAGGATAGCTGTTAAACAGACCCTCAGGAAAAACAGCAATAAAAGGAGCTGATAGAGGACCCCCTAAGAAAAAAATCATTACCTAAAGGCAGCTTTTAATCTACTAATGAAACTGCATCTCCTGAGTACATTACTGTATATGTCATATGCACAGCCTTTAACCAAGCACAGTGAGAAGAAAAAGCAGCAGAAGAAATTAGAAAATAATACTTCCACCAAAGGGAGCTAAAAATTCAATAACGATGAGAATGTAGTAACAGCATTCCTAGACAGAAGTATTAGGGAAGAAATAGTGCTCAAGTCAGTGCTGAAGTTGCCAAAAAGTCACAGAAATCCAAGTTACTTTTATTTCTTCACTAGCACCTCAGTATTTGGCACAACACAGCTCCTGTGCTTACAACTACCAGTAATAGCAGCTTTCAGCATTAGCAATTTCTATTGCAATAAATATTGGAAGATCCAGTTATAACAAAAGGCTTTGGCTAAAGCAAAGGTGAAATAGCTGTTTGGGTAAAAAAAAAGGCGGAAGTCTGGCCTCAATTATTTTATAATTTGTACAAATAGAAGTAAGAATTCCTACGGGAGAACAAAAGGTCAGCTTATTTAAAAGGTGCAATATCTTTTATTTTGTCCAAGAAAAAAAGTTTTATTACTTTGCTATTGCAGTGAAATGAATCAAAGTAATAATTCTGAAAGAAAAATCAAGTTTAATAACAAGCAGATGTAACGTATGAAATGTTACAAGAGAGGACTTCAAGATGATAGTTCTCTGCTAGCTTTTGACAAGACAAGATTCTACAGGGCATTTTACTCTGGTTTCTGCTAAATGGCTACAGTAAAATTGTGTTGTTCCCCCTTATCTCTCTATCGTGCCACTACATGAAAATGGCTTTTTATTCTTTGTTAAATTACCTAATTGTGCTAAAAATACCATTGTACCTGCAGAAACATCAGCTCCTCCAATACTCTTAATTACAAAAACAATAACCCAAAAAAAATGCAAATTAAAGTAAGACAAAACCAACCACCATCCACACAAAGAAGATACTGGACTGAATACAATGAAACACATCACTGTACTACTGCTGCACACAAGTCAGCAGAAGAGTTTAAGTGATACTTTTAAAGGTCAAATGATAAAAACCACCCCTCCCCCCCTTAACCCACTTTTTTCCTTACTCTCACTTCATGTGTAAACTATCACTTGGACTTCTGGTCAAGGCAATAGGGCAGAGACAAGCAGATACAAGAAAAGAGAGGGGAACCCATGCTGAGGCTCTCTCTGAAGACCATCAACTCAAAAGGCACAACAATCCACAAAGGAATTCCCCACACCCACTCGTTTAGATAACGGCCAAAGATAACCTTCCTTACTGAATCCAGCCCCTCCAGTACAGCCTGGAAGCCCTTCAGCCCCCGGGACTCTTGGTAAAGCAGCTTCCCTCACAACTTNTCACTGTACTACTGCTGCACACAAGTCAGCAGAAGAGTTTAAGTGATACTTTTAAAGGTCAAATGATAAAAACCACCCCTCCCCCCCTTAACCCACTTTTTTCCTTACTCTCACTTCATGTGTAAACTATCACTTGGACTTCTGGTCAAGGCAATAGGGCAGAGACAAGCAGATACAAGAAAAGAGAGGGGAACCCATGCTGAGGCTCTCTCTGAAGACCATCAACTCAAAAGGCACAACAATCCACAAAGGAATTCCCCACACCCACTTGTTTAGATGGGGACCAAATAACCTTCCTGACTGAATCCAGCCCCTCCAGTACGGCCTAGAAGCCCTTCAGCCCCTGGGACTCTTGGTAAAGCAGATTCCCTCACAATTCATTGATGCATTACACAGCACTCAGCTGTTCTAGCACCCCTGCTAAACCCTTTAGTGCCAGCAAGTCAAGCTTTGTGTCTCATTTGTCCCTGCTTGAGGGCATTTGGCTCTCCTTAGATAGGCTCTGCATGCTCTTACAGTTCCACCACTAGCACACAACCCACTTTATTCCACTTCTGAGCTCCAGAAATAGAGAGAAACACCAAGACAGCCATTTTATAAATGGACAAGGTACCTCCAGAGCAGCTTATGTCATCCAGCAGAAGACACTTCCTTTACCTTGCAGCAGGCAGCTCAACAAGCAGCATCCTTTAACACTCCATAGTAACATGGATTACTGGAAAAATCACCCACAGTTCTCAGAAAGCACATTAGCTCTCTCTGTACCTCAAATACTGCTGGTCTAAACCCAACCCTTTATCCAGCACCCCTCCCTCCCAATCTCCCTTCCTGTGCTGAGCCTTGGCACCTACTCTATCCCATCCTCCACATGTGATACCAATTTTCCAGGGCAATTTGCCTCAAGGGGCTCCAGCTGTCCCTGGGGCTGGACACAAGAGACTCCTCACATGCATTTCATCTGTAGGATTATAATCTCTGCCTTGTGGTTGTACACTCAGCAGCATCCTGTCATAAACAACCTGAATCCTCATACCAACCACACGTGAGGATACAAAGATTTGCCAGCATGTTTAAGAGAAGTTTAAATTGAACTTTTACAGCAAGTGAAGGGCAGAAGTCCTTTGCTCTGTTCTCTGTGTGCTTGGAATTGATATCGCTTAATTTCATGCCTCTGGGGAAGAAAAGTATGCAATTAGTCGTCTGCAGACAGTTTGCATTTTGGAGCTTTTAATATGCCTAGGGGAAGAGCTTTGGTTATTTTTGTGGAACAAGCACTACTCACTCAGCTATCCTGACCAATGTGCCAGGGTTGCCAGCCCAAAGAATTCAGCAATCCTGAGCTGAAAGCTTCAGAACCATGAGATTTCAATTAAAAATTGCAATTTTTTACTCTTTGCCTTCTGGTTTCTCTTTTTTTCATCTTCAAGGTTCAGTCAATACCTACTTGCAAATTTCTCATTCACAAACCCAAGAGCTTAACAGAAGTTGAAATTCTCATATTAATTGCCAAGAACTGGAAATGGATACCCTAAGCAGGACAGTAAATACTGTAACAAAGGCAGAAGTTGTGAAGTCTGAGCAATTCATATTTCCAAAGCCAGCTTATGAATAAACTTGTGGAAGTTCTTAATTATTTAAATTCTCCATTAACACAGGAGACTCAAAGCTATTCCCAGGGTTATCAGACTTGTTGAAGGTTTTGAGGTCCTCACTGAATGTAATTGGCAATTCATAATATGACTTTGGAGCTGTGTTGATGGACACCAGAAGGTGATCTCAAACTTCACCAAAAAATATGTTATTTCCAGTTCAGAGTTAAAAAGAATCTTGGAAATGCCATCTTTACCCATTAAGGAATCTAAATATATCTGTACCTAGACTATGCTTGTCTTGAAATGTTTGAGCTTTCCTTGATTATAACAAATTCTAGTACTTCAGAAATACATTTATCAGTCCTGCTGGTTTTCTTCTCTGGTGACCAGCTTTTTCCTTTGATCTCTGTGTAAGAGTTTTCTCTTTGCTCCCATCTTTTCTGGTCTTCTTCCAAGAACAGAACATTTTTAGTTCTCCCATTAGCTTTTAACTTTTGTGTATTTTGCTTTATTGGAACTGGCAAAATGGTGCTGTTTAAACACAGCTCCATCTGTCAGAGTCAAGTCCTGCAGGTAGGGTGTCATGTTTGATTTCATGTTATCATTTGTTGTGTAGTCAGAGCTAAAGAAACAAAATGTTTACTATAAAACAGTTACTTTCATGAATTCCTTTGAGAGCTCTTTTACTGTTATTGTGGGACCTGTTTGTGTCCTTATGAGCACAGCCCCTTCTGCACTGCCAGAGGGAAAACAGAAGGGATGTGCTCAGCTTTACTTTGCTCCTTGTGTTTCCTTCCCTCTTCTGCTTTCCACATGTCCTGATCATGCATGTTGGAATGGCAGTGTTACAGCTGGTGGAAAACACTGTAGGCTTAGAAGAAAGCTGACATTTTGGAGATTGAGCTTTTCAGATTTGAAAAGGAATCTACTTGGATTGCCCAGTTCCAAAGCTGCTGCCTGGTATGAGGGCACATCTGACACTGAAGGAAGAGATGTGGTTGACTTTTATCCCATCAGGACAAGAGTTGTACTTCACAGTCAGGGCTTCCCAGCCAGAAGGGGGCTGGATGGGAAGAAATGCTTAGCAAAAACTTCATTTCCTGGAGCCTCTGACACACATATCAAACAGGCCTGGTGAACACAATTATTTCCTTTGCAGTCTCCTAGATTGCTTCCACTGTTCCTTTTTCTTCTCAAAAAGACACAACCTCAAAACCAGCAATAATACGATGTTGGCTATAGTCCAGAGATACCACAGCAGGTCTAAGAACATTTGAAGCCCATTAGAGTGCTTGTCTTTTCTTTTCACAAACAATATGCACATCTTGCCTCGCAGGTCTCAATGATCACACATTGTCTTGGGAAAAGCATTGAACAAAAGCTTCAATTTTGCTTTATCCTGGACATCAGCACTGGTGTTGTTTTCAAGCCAGATAGAAAAGTGCTGACAGACAATCCATGTTTCAACAGTGAGAGATCCAGTGCTTCCCAAAGGACTGCCATGTGTGTCCTCTTAATACTTGGGAGGAGTTTGAGTGCTGTGAGGCTGTTCCCTCAGGGAGGATCTGGCAGTGACTGGCACTAAGAGGGGTGAGCTGTGCAGAGGCAGAGCAGCTTTCCTGCCACGAGGACCCAGCAGAGCTGAGGGGTCAGAGGGGCTGAAGTGGGGTGCAGGTGGAGGCTGGGTGCAGCCCTCACAGATGGCCCTGCTGGCACAGACACCTGCCTCAGCCACAGGAGCCTGGCCTGACTCTGCACTTGGAAAAACAAACAGCTGGGGAAAGGCCATGTCTTAAACAATCAAAGCTCCTCTGCTCAGTAAATGTGAGGCATAAATCTTAGGGCTTACATTGACATCAGCACAGCTGACCCACTGCTAGGCTGCTATCACAGGATCTGTGCTTTTAGTGCCAATAAAATACTGGGTCAGGAATCAGCTAAGCCCTCTGCTATTAGCTCTGTTGTCATTGCAAACACTTTTCCAGGAAGTGCTGCTGGAAGCAGCTATTTCAAGTCACTCCACAATTTGTTCCAAAGCAGATATGACCAGATTCTCCAGACCATGGGATGTAAACCATCACAGTGGGTACAATGTGCCCAAAACTTTTGCTTGTTTTCAAATAACATGGGTGACAAGCTGATTCAGGGTTTGTGTGCAGTGATGTGTGAGCTTCTTGTCCCCACATCAAACTGACATGACTGATGTCCCTCAAGAAGGCTGTGACACGCTTGGGATTTGACACCAAATAGTCTGAGCATCTTCACCACCATGATTTTGACAGCTGCAGAGCATGACTTCCCACCAGAGCACTAATTCCCTGCAGAGATTGCACCAAAGCAAGCAGATTTCCCTTGAAGGATTGCTTTCTGATTATCATGCTCACCTTCCCTGCTTTTGTTTCTCTGTACCTCACCTTTTCCTATATTAGTATTTATAGTCTCTAATTCTCCACACACTTCTGTTTCCAGGCATCCTCACAAGGATGTTTTGTCTCCTCTTTGTTTGCAGCTTTTAACACTGTGCTGCTTCACCAACATGGGATTAAAACAACAGTCTCAGGAAGAGCTTCCATTTCCAGGTATTTTCACTTTTAACAAATCAGGGATGTTATGAGGGGCAGTAGGATACACTTTTTAAGAAATCAAACACCTCAAAAGAAAAAGATTTTGATGCGGCTCTTAATTCTTACACAGCATAACTCTCAGCCTAATTGGGCAAAACCAAAGAGAATAGTAGAGAATAATCATTCCTTGAGAGGAGGGAAACAGGGAGGCAAAGTGGCTTGCCCAGAATAAATCTTCTGGGTAACCATTTAGTTAGCACCTTACTCACAATGTTATTTCAGATATTTAAAATGCATTTCTCTTACTTTCTGTCCCATATAACAAACACCAGACAGATGCTTGTATTCTCATAAGTGTGAATCTTTAATTCTTCTTCCATCATCTATTTTAAACAGCAAAGTCTGATCTTCCTGTGATAAAGTTGTGGAATCACAATATATAAATCTGTTTGTTCCTTATAAATGTCAGCACATACAGCACATACTTGGGCATTTGCTTACTGGCTGCCTCAAGCATATAAACTAGCATATTAAAGCCTTGGCATTCTTGTCAGAATTAACTTGTCCTAATGCTTCTGAAAACATTTCTCCCACACAGAAGTGATTCCCTTCAAGGTTTTTCAAGTATTCTTTCATTTAAGTTACTCTGCTTGTCCTTGTAAATGGCAGAATTTGCTTCAAAAAGACCCAGTGGACAACAAATTCACATGGTCACATGAGCAAAGTATTTAACTCCTTTAATTCTGAGGGACAAATATGAAAAAAGCAGAAGCCCAAAAATCTTCAAAGTAATCCCAGCCAAAGTCATACACCAGCATTGTATGCAACTCCCACAGCTGTGACTATAATTAGGTATTCAGGCCAAAACTGTAAAGCAAAAACAATTTAAAGAATGCCCCCTCCTTCCACCTGACAAAATTTCAAATTTTCACAAAAATGTAACAAATACCATAATTTCTCTGCTGACAAAGGAACTGGTCTCTGCTCAGTTATCCATCTCTTGCTCCTCCTGTCATTTGATGGATCCCCCTCATCTTTCTTACTCAGATTCTTCTCAGTGGAATTCACTTTTGTCCCCTTGTTGCTATCAAGCACATACTTCTCTAGCAAATCCAGCAAATCTCTTTTTGGTCCAGTACAGATGAAAAATAAACATCATCTTCAGCTCCACAAGCTTGTAAATTAAAGCAACCTCCATGTACCTTGTTTTACTTTCTCTGCACTCACAGAATGTCACTTCAGGAGCCATACACTGGCACAGAGAGATGCAGGGCAGCTCGAGTTTCAGTGCCTCCACTGCACAAAGGTCCAGAGACAGTGGGACAGATAAAGCACCTTCCCTATAAAGCACCTGCTCTGCTCCATCTGTTCCAGTCTGTTCTGTCCTTACCCTGCTCAAAGACACATTTATAACAGTACACAGTGCAATATAACACACAGGTGTGCAATATATTGTTAAACAGAAGACTTGATTTCTCTTGTCTAATCAAGACTGCTTTTACATATTAGAGTTTAATCTTATTTTTCTTGAAGCTAATTCAGTAGTATGAAAATTAAGCACTAACTGATGAAAGTGAAAACATATTTAGAACCTAAATGATGCACTATATCCATTAAGACAATCACTCATGGATGATTGCAAAAGCATTATTCAAAAATTTGTATTAAAAAGCTGGGGGGAAAAAGCCCTATAACTTCCAGGAAGTTACTCATTTTTTTTTTATTTGGTGGGCTGGGTTTGCTCTTGCTGCTGAGCTTTAATTTTGAGCCACAGCAAAGCAACCCCATTTTCCATTTAATTTAGAAGTGGCAGCATGACACACCTCCAGAGAATCCTGCCTAGTGAAAATTCTTGGATTTTTTTGTTATGGGTTCATTTTTTTTCAATGAAAGTGAGGGATAGTTAATGTAAAACAAAGTGTTGACCATTTGTCTAAAATTCTGTAGTTTGTGGAAGCCTCATTTTGTGTCTGTCAGAAGACAATGGTAACAGTCCCTTCTATTCACTTCCAATTCAATGGAAATCCCATAGGAATCCCACTGTTCTGCCACAGGACAGTGAAAGGCTTCCATGGTCAGTGCAGTGTGCAATTAATGAAAACCATTCCTTTGGAGTACATTGCTAGGTCCCTGCAGGGAGAATGAGATGTTCACAGCTGCCACTATGCCTGATTTTTCACAAGCTGCATGGCAGGTTTCCTGCTCTGAGGATCAAGACTGAACAATGAGCAAGAGTGGCTTTACTTGTGCATATTTGTATTCTGTTTTCCTGGTTAAATTAGTAAGTAGGAATTGCATAGGACACATCCATGTGGATGTTTAACTGGCTAACAGAACTGTGTTATTTCTTTGAAAACAAACCACAGGAGCACAAAAGCAATACCTAAGGATTCAGGAGGTACAGACATATCTGTCTATCCAGCCACATACTGGATTTTCCACAGGAGGCTAAGGAATTAAATATCCATTGCAGATGGGTTTGATTCTTGGAAGCAGGTCTGCTTCCAGAAATTGTGACATCCTTAGTCTATGAGGCCTCCTGAGCTCTTCTGTTCCTAGGGAGAGACAGAACATTCATACCCATCAGAGACCTCCTGCCACTGAGAACTCTGAGCACTCCCACACCAAACTCTTGTAGCATCTCCCTTCCTTGGCTGTCACAGCAAAGGACACAAGCTCAATTTGGACAAACTATTAAGAAGGAGGGAGTGGGAAGCTGAGGTGTGAGTCAGAGGTGGCTGCTCTGAAAACTAATCCTGGACATTGCAAAGTCAGCCAGGAAAACCTGATACTGCAGTTCCCTCATGAACAGTCAGTGCATGTTAAGGCCAAGCTTTGCTTGCCCCTTGAAATAAGGATCTGCTGCAAGTACCCAAGGAAGAGATTTAAATGAGAAAAAGTCTCAGAAATAAAGCAAAGCATCTCCAAATGACTGCTTGTGCTCCCATGTAAGAAGCTGCTGGCTGTGTGCTAAATCCCTGCATAGGAGAGAGCATAACACTTGTAAGGACAAGTATTAAATATCCACAGAGACTTGGATTCAGTTCTAGTGCATGGACAGGTTTTTTGTACCCAAAAGGAATACTGAATCCCTGTACAAGAAAAGGACAAGGGCTGAGTTTCTGTAACCTAGAAGCTTTTTGCTCACTGATTGGGTCCAGCAGACCCAATGTGTTCNACAAGTATTAAATATCCACAGAGACTTGGATTCAGTTCTAGTCCATGGACAGGTTTTTTGTACCCAAAAGGAATACTGAATCCCTATATAAGAAAAGGACAAGGACTGAGTTTCTGTAACCTAGAAGCCTTTTGCTCACTGACCGGGTCCAGCAGACAGTCTTGTTCTATTTTTAAGGAAGTGTTGATTATTTTGCATCCCTTTTTTCTTGCTAGAGCTGGGACAGCCCTAGAGAAAACCATGCTGGGATAAAATAGCCACAGAAATTTTCTGAAATTCATAAGGATTATTTAAAAACAAAAAAGTTCTCAGGTAGCATGGCACACCTGAGAACTGTGAGAATTATGTTTGTCTGAGAAGTAAATAAATATGATTGGAAGCAAAGAAACACGTTTCCATTTAATTACTATTTGTTCAATACCTACTTCTGACATTTGTCTTTAGGAAATTAAATTAATAAATTCAATCTCACCAGTGAAATTCTACACTTGTGCATCCTGTGATTATAGAAGTCTCAAATTAATGACCCATTGATTCCTGATTATTAAAGTTTAATACTTCTGTGATTAGCATTGCCAATTAAGCAATACAATTCATGGAGCTGTGAGTGATCACTTGCAACTCTTCAGGAGGAGTGATACAATCAGTAATTAGCCACACACTGNACACAGTGCAATATAACACACAGGTGTGCAATATATTGTTAAACAGAAGACTTGATTTCTCTTGTCTAATCAAGACTGCTTTTACATATTAGAGTTTAATCTTATTTTTCTTGCAGCTAATTCAGTAGTATGAAAATTAAGCACTAACTGATGAAAGTGAAACATATTTAAAACCTAAATGATGCACTATGTCCATTAAGACAATCACTCGTGGATGATTGCAAAAGCATTATTCAAAAATTTGTATTAAAAAGCTGGGGGAAAAAAAGCCCCATAACTTCCAGGAAGTTACTAATTTTTTTTACTTGGTAGGTTGGGTTTGCTCTTGCTGCTGAGCTTTAATTTTGAGCCACAGCAAAGCAACCCCATTTTCCATTTAATTTAGAAGTGGCAGCATGACACACCTCCAGAGAATCCTGCCTACTGAAAATTCTTGGATTTTTTGTTAAGGGTTCTTTTTTTTTTATTTCAAATGAAAGTGAGGGATAGTTAATAGTAAAACAAAGTGTTGACCATTTGTCTAAAATTCTGTAGTTTGTGGAAGCCTCATTTTGTGTCTGTCAGAAGACAATGGTAACAGACCCTTCTATTCACTTTCAATTCAATGGAAAACCCATAGGAATCCCACTGTTCTGCCACGGGACAGTGAAAGGCTTCCATGGTCAGTGCACTGTGCAATTAATGAAAACCATTCCTTTGGAGTACATGGCCAGGTCCCTGCAGGGAGAATGAGATGTTCACAGCTGCCACTATGCCTGATTTTTCACAAGCTGCATGGAAAGTTTCCTGCCCTGAGGATCGAAACTGAACAATGAGCAAGAGTGACTTTACTTGTGCATAGTTTTATTCTGTTTTCCTGGTTAAATTAGTAAGTAGGAATTGCATAGGACACATCCATGTGGATGTTTAACTGGCTAACAGAACTGTGTTATTTCTTTGAAAACAAACCACAGGAGCACAAAAGCAATACCTAAGGATTCAGGAGGTACAGACATATCTGTCTATCCAGCCACATACTGGATTTTCCACAGGAGGCTAAGGAATTGAATATCCATTGCAGATGGGTTTGATTCTTGGAAGCAGGTCTGCTTCCAGAAATTGTGACATCCTTAGTCTATGAGGCCTCCTGAGCTCTTCTGTTCCTAGGGAGAGACAGAACATTCATACCCATCAGAGACCTCCTGCCACTGAGAACTCTGAGCACTCCCACACCAAACTCTTGTAGCATCTCCCTTCCTTGGCTGTCACAGCAAAGGGCACAAGCTCAATTTGGACAAACTATTAAGAAGAAGGGAGTGGGAAGCTGAGGTGTGAGTCAGAGGTGGCTGCTCTGAAAACTAATCCTGGAGCATTGCAAAGTCAGCCAGGAAAACCTGATACTGCAGTTCCCTCATGAACAGTCAGTGCATGTTAAGGCCAAGCTTTGCTTGCCCCTTGAAATAAGGATCTGCTGCAAGTACCCAAGGAAGAGATTTAAATGAGAAAAAGTCTCAGAAATAAAGCAAAGCATCTCCAAATGACTGCCTGTGCTCCCATGTAAGAAGCTGCTGGCTGTGTGCTAAATCCCTGCATAGGAGAGAGCATAACACTTGTAAGGACAAGTATTAAATATCCACAGAGACTTGGATTCAGTTCTAGTCCATGGACAGGTTTTTTGTACCCAAAAGGAATACTGAATCCCTATATAAGAAAAGGACAAGGACTGAGTTTCTGTAACCTAGAAGCCTTTTGCTCACTGACCGGGTCCAGCAGACAGTCTTGTTCTATTTTTAAGGAAGTGTTGATTATTTTGCATCCCTTTTTTCTTGCTAGAGCTGGGACAGCCCTAGAGAAAACCATGCTGGGATAAAATAGCCACAGAAATTTTCTGAAATTCATAAGGATTATTTAAAAACAAAAAAGTTCTCAGGTAGCATGGCACACCTGAGAACTGTGAGAACTATGTTTGTCTGAGAAGTAAATAAATATGATTGGAAGCAAAGAAACACGTTTCCATTTAATTACTATTTGTTCAATACCTACTTCTGACATTTGTCTTTAGGAAATTAAATTAATAAATTCAACCTCACCACTGAAATTCTACACTTGTGCATCCTGTGATTATAGAAGTCTCAAATTAATGACCCATTGATTCCTGATTATTAAAGTTTAATACTTCTGTGATTAGCATTGCCAATTAAGCAATACAATTCATGGAGCTCTGAGTGATCACTTGCAACTCTTCAGGACGAGTGATACAATCAGTAATTAGCCACACACTGATGAATCAAACCATGACTTTTCAGTGGGGATTTTTTAAATTGTTACAGACTTAAATGGATACCTAGTTATAACAGGTTGATGTGCATTAAGCACAAAAAAAGCTGTAGACACAGCAACTCAAAGAAAGGACATGAACATCACTGCTTAGCCAAAATTTTACATCCCTTAAAAGCCAAACAGCCTCAGGAGGCTGGATCTAGTCTGCTTGTAGTATTATGGAAAACCTACAGTATTGTCTGTTTCATGTTGTGTATTCTTTTCATCAAGGGATAACATACACTGTGCTTCCAACAATAAATCTGGGGAATTAATCCTTACTTCCTATGAGGTTGAATTATTGCAACTTCTCTTTAAACATCACAGACAGTAAAATTCCCAAGAGCTAAAATATCTCTTTTTTTCAATACTGACAACCCCATTTGTAGGACTTCACAAATCTGTGATTCCTAACATAAGTGCTATCCATTTATATATTTTCTTACTACTCTCATATGGTATCAAAGTAAAGTTTTTGGTGGCATGTATGCCATGAACTTCCACTGGGCTATGGAAAGATAATTTGATGATATCAATCAGCCATTTTTATGGACAGCCAACACTAAGCAAACAAATACCAGCTGTGTTTCCTACACTGGACAGAGGCTGGTCAATAGAGCACAAGGAGCACTGAAAAAACCCTGTAGGACTTTCAGAGAGGAACTCTAATCAAGTAAAGCTCATTATTAGGGGCCAGATATTTTAGATGTCATCAGTGATCCTTCTGTATTTACTTAAGACTTTACTTGTCCCTTATTTGCACCAAAAATCAGTAGCACTGAGGTCCATTCATATGAAATGATCATTTTAACATAAATACCAGGAACATGCACAGAGATATTGATCTTTGATTTAGTCCTGCCCCCATGTGGTCTCTTATGTATTTTCCTTTTATTAAAACTACCACTGCCAAATACTTAGTAAGGTCAAGATATTTATTGCCACTTTCTTCTTACTTTTAGCTTTCTCCATCCACTTGTTCTACAATTTCATCCTGATCCACCCACTGTCTTCACTCCTTCCCATTGCTCATTCTCTTTCAAATCTTTTTAACCTATGACTGGTCATTTCCAAGTAGGTCCACACAAATCTTCCCATGGCCCATGCCCAGTTGTAGTGCACAACTGCCTCACTGCATTTTGATATGACTCATATTGGTTGAACAGAGATGTCTGGGCAGTAAAATTCAGAGCAAATTACAATTCACAGTTGTTATACTGGACAGGAACAAGAAGTGGGACAAATTCTCAGGTGTGCTTCTGTGAATGAGCTCTGCTCTCAGGAATCTCTTTCCTTCCCTGTAACAATATAAAGTATGCAACAATAATCCCATCAGCCTGGGAAATTGAGTAATACTGGCCAGCAGTTTATTTGCATTTAAAACTCAAAGCAACACTATGCAAAAGTTGCTCTTGCAGTGGAATTTACAGACTTTCATGTTACAGGTGGGCATTTTTAGAAGACATGAAAGGAAATTGGGACAAAGAAGCTTTATTAATAGTTAGCAACATCTTCTTTTGCTCCCAAATTTTCCACCTTCCAGGAGCGAGCTGGCACTGTGAACTTCTTTTTATCAGAGAATGTTTTTTTTTTATCTTTGCAGAATGGATGACAGGTTAGACTGAAGTTTAACAAAGAGGGATTCTGCTGATATACCCTAGTTGTGTTCTTTTCTTCACAAACTCATCTGGCAAAATACTGTATGATCTTACTCAGCTTCAGTTCAGTGGAACTCCTGAAGTTCAGTACAGGTTCCCTACATTCAAAGACTGCATTCAGACTTCTCTAACCCATTCGAAAGGGTTTTGATGTCATCATCTCTGCAGACACCATCCTTGCTACTTTCCAGTCATAAACCAACTGTATCTCCAATGGTAAAACATGCTCATCCAAGCAACTTTTCTTTCTCAGAAGATGTAGAGCCCTTTTCCAGACACCATCCTGGAAACACATTCCTGCCTTCTGTCTTGTCCTCTTGACATCAGCTCTAAAAACACAAACCTAGAGATGGAAATGCTGCCTGTGTTGCTCTCCTGCCCTGATCACCAGAGGACAATCTTTCCTTTTTTCTAGCAACACACCCCATTTCAGCAGGAACGTGAAAACTTTGTGTTGGCTTGAAACAAGCAAAGCAGAAAACCTTCCCTTACAAAAGAGAGTCTATTCCCTTTCCCCAGGCTATGCAATGCCCTGTGTAACCCTAGTACCAGTCAGAAATAGTTATAAATAAGTACTTATGACTACATAAGCTGACTTCTGGTGATAAACTACTTAATCATGAGCTAATGGCTCTCTTACAGTCAGTTATTCCAGTGCCAGAGTCTGCTGGCTCAAGTTGCCCTATATGCCCTTGTGTTAATTACTTTGACTAACTACAGGAGCAACTTATTAAATTTACTGATTGCCCTGTCTATAAACCAATACTTTCCAATTCTTCTGCATCCATAACCAGAGTACTGCTCTATTTAGCAGTACTGATAATTTTTCATTGGCCTATGTTGCTTTTGTAGAAATTCAGTGAAATTTTCCTCTGTTTACAGGGCCAGCACAGCACACTTAGATTCAGTGATTGTGTCTTGTTAAAGCCCTCCCCAAGGAGCAATTTTTCTTCCAATTCCAAGGTTTTAACATTTAGCAATCAGTAAAATAGACAAATATCATGTAGCTTTGATATTAAGATATATGGGACCTCATTCAATTTACATCTTCTTCCAGTACTGCTGAACTCTCGCAATTTGCAGAGATGCTGTAGCAGTTCAGGCATTATTAGCAGTGCCATTTTCAATTTCTTTCAAGAACAAGTTAATGTCATTATCATCACTATGTATCAGTGCCCCACCTGAGCTGACAATTATGAAAGGAAGAACACCGCTGGAAAAAGTCAGAGACTTCCTCAGCATCACTAATTGTAATGCCAGGGTGCCTGTTAGTCTGCATACTTGTATCAGGGACTAAATTATTTCAGTCTCCTGTTACATTTTCCATCCTCTCCCATCACTAATGAGTTTCTGAAATTCCTGCTTATTTTGGTCTTCCAAGACCACAAATTTAAATATCTTTGCTTAGTGTGTCAAGAAGCAGACTAAAAAGGTCACCCTTCTGCCAGGTGCATTAAACTTGGGTCTCTGAGGTGCAGAGTTGGTGAGTACCTTGCTCCCCTCTCAATTAGTATAATTACTTATCTCTGATCCTCACCAGTGGCTGCTGGCAGAATCCAGAGCAGGCAGTGACATACAATTGCCTCTGTTACTGCAGGCAAGGTCTCACACTTATTTGAGACAACCTGAAGAGGAACAGAACTGTAATTTCTGGTGTCCCTAAAGCAATGCCTTCCATAGGTGTAATTCCCTTTAGCTTTTCAGACAGTCATCTGCATTTAGAGGTTGTGTGGCAGCACAGCAGAGGCTGCTCAGCACAGGAGAATTAGGGGGTCATTAAACACCTTGGTACCACCTTCTGCAGGGAATGCAGCTTAATTAGGATAAGGACACAGGGCTTTCCAAGGTACAATAACTTCCCCAAACTGTTTTATGGCATTTCAGTATTGCCTGGAATTTCAGCAGAAGAGGGTTTTTTTGCAATTCAATTCCCCCCATGCAGCATTCCACATACTTTGCAAAGGAGTTTTCAGAAGGCAGCACCTGATTATGCCCAAGACAACAGAATATTTCCATGGTCAAGTGACAGACTCCTAGGAGTCACTTACATTTGTCTGGAGTAAGGAATGTAAAAAAGAGGCAGACAATGAGGATTTCAGGCCTTTCTCTGTATAGTAAAAATTGCACTACATTTTAAAAAGTAGTAGGCATGTTTATATTAAAAATATTTATGCTGTATTCCAAACATGGGGGAGCCATTGTAGAAAAATAAAACCAAAAAGCAATCTAATGCGTTGCGGTTTTGTCACTGAGCTGCCATTTTACCAGGCACTAGAATTTAAGTTACCCTGTATCATCATGAAGCACAAAGTTTTGTGAGTCCATGCAGTTCTGCAAGTAAGCCAGGCAATGAAATAATGAGGGCTTTGGACATGAATCAGAGATAAATGACTCTGAATATTAAATGAAAGAAAAAAAAAAGAATAAGAAATATAATTGACCACAACAGAATAAAAATCTCAGTGTTTTAGAAATCATTGGTCATTTTTTTTTAATGCTGCAGCCAGGAAGATAATGAAGAACCTTAACCCAAATGGCTTTTTTCTTTTTTTTAGAGAGATTCTGAGCACTCTTTCATGCAGCTGGAATGGTTTCTGCTCAGTTTTAAAGGCTATTTCTTTCTAAAAGAAGTAATTTCCCACACCACTGTCTGTCACCTTTCACAGTGCTATGACTACAAGCAGTCATAACCTTATGGTGACACAGACTTCTGTTGAAAAAGGACAATTAGTTCTAAAAAAAAATTATGTTTCATGGTCAAGGCTCAGATTTGCAATTTTTATAAAGCTTTTCTACTGGAAACGTGGGTCAGACTTTTCAATTTTGGAGTACATTCAACTAGGAAATGTTTAAAATATTGCTCCCAAGGAACCAGAAGCATTTTGAATCCCAATGTGAATCAAAGAATTCAGGGTCAAGGCAGTGCTTGGCATTTCACAGATCTAGTTCCTCTGTCACAAAATTTTGATCTTAAAAATTACAAACTTTCTGTTCCAAGATGATGATATTGAATATAATTCTAAAATCTCAGGCCTATCAAAGCATGTATTTGCAAGTGTTTAGTCATGAGATCCAGTAATTCAGTAGCCCAGGTGCTTTTTGGAGAGTGAGGTTTCACCTAAAATGAGAAGAATTAGATGGCTTTTGGTCCTAATCTCTTGGAGATCACAGGGAACACATTTCATTTCAAAATGAAATCTGTCATCTGTGTTTTACAAGCCTTTTTTTCCTCATATTTTTCTGGATTGCAACTCTGGACCAGACATAAAAAAAATGTATTTTCTTTCTGAAAGTGGTTTCAACTGTTACCTGAGGATTTCTCTTTTCCTGCTCCTCAGTAATCAGCACTGATTGGCTGGGCTGTGTACAGTGTTATGCATATAAACTAGGTACAAAATTGTTGTTAGCACTGGAAAATCACCTGACTTTAAGCTGCACTCTGTGGATGCAAATTTAGCCTGCTCATAAATAGAAAGCTTGAGTGGGGTACAGAATGCCCCTACAGCTACAGCTCAGAATATTAATCAGTTTGAATTATATTTAGACTGGATGAGCTAGGATTAATAAGATCTCAGAGATAATAGATCTTTCTTCTTTAGCTAATCGATCCAGGTTTTACTTTATTTCTGTTTTATAGCAGCATGATGGCCCCTGTGAAACAAATGGGAGGTTCTGAAGTTTCCTGGTGAACAGCTTTGCTCTTTCATCTCAAGCAGTATTTGTGGCCCCAGATGAAAGGTTTAAGTCTGAGTGAGCAAAAGTAGCCCAAGGTGGGATTTTCAAAGGCTGGATCAGGGCATTGTCTCAGACTCAGGGACCTCCTTTCTTCCCCCTACCCACCTCAGGGTTAGACAGCTCCCCACTCATGGAGAGGGTTGCTCTTCATCACCACCTCAGCACTGCCAAATTCTCCACTGAACAGCAGCCTGGCTTCAGCAGGGGAGCCTAAGAGAGAGGATGCCTCTGAAATCCAGTGGTTACAGTGTTCTCCTGAGAAGAGGAGAGCCCGTTAAACATTCCTTCACAAGGGAGATCTGCTAAGCCACATTTCCTGGTGTGCACAGCTTGTGCATGAGGTCATAGGGCTCCTCCCCTCTCTTCTTCCTTGACAGGAAAGTGAGGTCACACAGTAAGAGAAGGTCTCAGGCACTGGGTGGTACAAAACCCAGTGCAGCTCTATAGCTGTGCTGGCTCCTGTGAATAAATCTGGACTGCAGCATTCCTGTCTCAGTGTTGAAATCCAGCTCCATCATCTCCTCCTGTATTTTAGCTTCTCACAGCCCCTGCTCTGACACTGGCTTATCCCACAGGAAGCCAGTACACCTCCCTGAGCATGAATGCTGTTCAGAAGACACCTTTTGAACTGAGACATTGGCTTAGCAGCCTTATGAAACCCTTCCCCGAATTCTTTTTTAGGGGCTAAAAAAGACTAAAAGACACCCAAATTCTGTGTCCATCTAGGTCAGGCAGCACTTGAAACAGCTTCCCTTTTTACTGTGCTTAACTGTGCTTAAATCAGCATTCCTGAACCTCCTGCAGGCCCTGGGATATGCACTGGGATATCCCCATTAGAACAAGCTTTGCCATACCTGTGACTCAATGATCTACAGGTATTTACATGGATGCCTCCCCTTGTTTTCAGCTGAGTCAGGAGCTAAAATACCTCTGAAAAGGGGATCCTGCAAGTCCTCTTTTTCTAGCCTCAGCTTTTGTTCCCTGTGCTAGGAACTATCATTTTTGGTTACAAAAGGCCTACACTCAGCACTCAGACCTTACTGGTGACCTAAATACAGGACTTCATTTTCTGAGAAGTGATTTTGAAATATGAGATAAATATGCCACAGCTCTTATGCAGCATGGTTTCCAACTTATTTTACTGCTGACTATATGCCTAAAATGAGATTTTATACAACCCAACCTAAAAATGGAAGTTTATCATAGAACTGCTGATGGACTCTCTGTAAAATTCCTACAATTTAATTTTTAAGAAAAGGAGCAGAGAAGAATGAAGCCTCACCACTAATACAGTCTTTTCACTGTGAAAAGATCCTAGAGTATTTCCATGCTTTACCCAAGGGCAATTCACCTTTCAGTTGCTAGCAAAAAAATTGCTATCTCCATAAAAAGAATTGCCTGAAGGAATTTGACAAAACTTGAACTCTTCCATTAATGAGATTTTAATGAGCTACCCAGTAAAGAAAGGGAGATTTCACAAGGATTTTTTTTTCTGTTCCACAACTACAGTTGCATCACGATAGACTAAACATATCTCCACAAAAACATCTGTCACTCTTCCTGGTTTTACAGTAGGGTTAAATTAGACCTAATACCTCTTGTTGCAATTTTGGAGTGCTAGTTACAAAAATACCTTTATTATTAAACCTTGTTATTCCAAACACTGAAAGTTGACCAGCTGGATGCATTTTTCAGGCCATGTTCTGCCAGTCCTGACAAAATAACCTCAGTGCAGGATTTCTTTCTTCCAATATTGCATTTAGTTACAGCACTTCAGCCTTTTATCCCAGAAACAAAAAGGGATCAAGAGTCTTATCTCAGAATTCCAAGTAATACTCATGATCTAGATATTTCTGATGTTACCTTCAGTTCATTACCAGTATGTTGGGTATTTCCTTATGTATGAACTCCTCTGGATTTTTATTCTGCACCATGCAGATCCCCTTTCCATAGGGTTCTAATTTCCAGTTGTATATCAATTGCTGTCACCAGCATTCCTCTTCTCCATTGTCTGCACCCCCTGCATGAAGGAAAGAAGATGGGATTGTGTGGGATTGGACAGCTGTGGGCATTTCCCAACACTATAACACAAAGATCTTACTTATCAGCTATCACATCCCCCCTTAAAAAATACGATGGGAATCTCAACAGTCACCTCATTTGCAGTAGGGAAATTAATATTTATAATATTTTAAAATCAGTGGAGAAAGAGAAAGAAACTTTTCTTGAATCTAAGCTATTTATTTAAGTAGTTTTTACATCCTTTTAATCCCAGATCTCACATCTCCAGCCATAACAAATTTTTAAGCAAATAAATAAACATTAGCACAGAAGTAGAAGAGTGCCATGTACTAATTACACTCATAATTTGTGAGGAGATTAAATTGTTGTGATCACTGACAGGGAAAACAACACACAGTATGGTATTTGTTCAGAATAAATATAAAAGCCAAAGCCAAGCAAGAGTAACAGTTCTCTTTGAGCTCCTGAATTGTTTGTTTCAATTAGAAACTAACAGGCAGACACAGCAGAAGCTGACCACCTCAGAGAGATCAGAAAGGACTTCAGATCTCCTCAGAGAACATTTGCAATTGCAAATCAGATCATGGAACAAGCACAGAGCAGTAACAGAAAGCTCCTCTAGTCTGACTCTCATCCAGCTGTGACACTAGTGAAGCTAATTTAGGCATCCTGATTTAATAACCTCTTTTACAATAAAAACAGCAATAAAGAGGGTTTAGCTACTAATTTTTATGAAATATCTTAATATTTAGTTTCCAGGTAAGTTTAGGAATTGGGCAAATGTTATTTCCTTCATTTTATCAAAGGCTATAGAACAAGAGCAGCAGTGCTACCCCAGGCTGGGAGGGTTGGCAGCAGAGCTGGAACAGCTCAGCTCAGAGTGATATTCCATGGTCCAGAAGGCCACCAGAAAACAGGCACCACTGATCACCAGTTTGTCCAGAGGTGCTATTTGCACCCCTGAAAGCACTCTGGACCAGCTGATCTACAGGGCACACAGTAAGGAACCAGAACCAAGCAGCATGTCTAAAGTTCTTATCCTGAGCACCTAAGAAAACCATGAAACTCTTTCACGGTATTTCCATTTTCCTTTTACGTTAATTTATGGATGCACCCTCTTCACCATTCTCCACCTCAGCCAGTGTATTTGCATTACTCAAAGTCCCAATAAAATCCAAGTGTGGTTATAATTTTCCATAAATTGTATAAAATCAGCTCCTTTTTGAGATGACACTTTGTTTCAGTGTTTGGTTTCTCCACTCCCACACACATTCCAGATAGCCTAAAATGGCACAGGGACTTGGTTGAGCATGATTTATTGCCTTGATTTATTGAACTGAGCAATGACAGAGCTCCTGCTTGACAAGTTTTCCTTTCTTCATGGCAAGTAATTAGCCTTCATATTGCCAAAGGGCCCTTCAGCTGCCCTGTCAATGCTGCTCCAACCTAATGAAAATACATCATCTTATCATAGTAAGACATTTACATTATTCACATGCTGCTTTCCAGTAGCCTCTCATTAGCTCCAGCCCGCTTAACTTTGCTGGTTTATTTGTTGCAGCAAAACAAAAAATAGGAGGCTCAAGGAGGAAGGGAATCACCCAGCTACAACTCTGCCTCTCTACTGGGTTAAAATGAGGTCTTCTGACACCCCCATGCCAATGATTTTGAAGAAAGAATGTGAGGATACACACCCCAGCACACATTCCTGGCTATATATTTTCTTTTTAGCCTTCACAGAGCTGCATCCTGTCATTAGGCACAGTCACAAATAACAGGTAGTGTTATAATCCTCACTTCATCACAGTCATAATCCCTCTCCTACCTCTTCCTCCTGACAGGTGGTTTACAGCTCTCTGATCCTGATACCGACCTCATCTCCCGCCAAGCTGCCAGTGCTCCAGCAGCAAACAAAATCTATAACCACATCCCTGCCTCTTCCCTAACAGCCTGGGGGGAGGATAAATGTCAGCTCAACAGCCCTGCTAACTCTTTCAGGCTGGGATGAAGCCCTGCAGGCAGACAGTGCAGCTGGGGAGGAAGAGGAGCAGTGAGTGCCCAAGCCAAAGTGCTGCCAGTTTATCCTGAGGAACGTGGTCTGCTGAGCACTCCCATAAAATCACACAAACACTGCTCCCCCTGGAGATTTGCAAAGCACCTCAGCACACATCACACACAGACCTACCCTAATAACTTTAATGCAGCCAGTGCAGCTGCCAAGAGCAATTCTGTCAGCAGCAAGATCTTCTAGAGTGCACCAGACCACCTTGGACCCCTGGTGAGGAAGACAAGTCACATTGTGCAAGAAAAATCAGCTGGTGAGAGTGAACTGACAAGCTGCCACAAAATATAAATTCAGCCAGGCTCTCTTATAAACAAATGATGATAGATATTTTCAGAACTCTTTTAGCATTCCAATCCACAGGTTAAGATTTTAAGGTGCTTTCTCCACCTTGCAATTATTTTGTTTCTGGGATAGGGAACTTTTTGACATCCACATCAAACTGGTCTATCTCTTGATGGAGAGTCTAGACTGCCAGAGAGAGAAATTAGAAAGCAAGGCATCATTATGAAGAAAATCTAATTTCTTAATCTGGAATGGACGATGAAGAAATACGAATTTTACCTTGTAGACTCCAAAGCTATTGGTGAATTGCTTAATCTATAGTGAGCATTTTCAGTCTGCCACCAGCAAGTATTAAAAAGAAGGATGACTCCTACTAGAGGACAAGCACCTGACAAAGATATATCTACAGAAAGCTGCTTTCTTTGCAGAAGCAATCTAATGGCCAGTGAAATATTTAGAGAGTTTACATTCACGAAGAAGCCAACTTCCATCTGGACTGCCAGGGCCTTGCTTTGGTTATGTCAGTTAACAGTCTAACCCTAGGTGGATGCAAAAGGGTAAAATAGGGAATAAACATCCCACAGCTCTGCTAATCTGTGGCTTGAGGCTTTCCTCAGACCTTGCCTTCTCCAGGAGACATAAAAGAGAGAAAAGCAGATCTCAGCATCCTCTGCTTAATCCTAGCAGTGAGGATAGTGAGGAAAAGGTAAAGTACATTCTCAGGCTCTGCACTCCCACTGGATTGCACACCTGAGAAATACAATTGGAAATATTCATGAACTGGGCATATTGCTCCCAGCAAGTGAGAGATAACATATAAAAACAGTGTTCTCTAAATCCCACATTCTTCCCCACAGATCCTTTGGGGGATGATAAAGACACATCTCACTCCAAGTTCTGGTTTTCTGCTTCTGCCTTTTACTGTCCACAGAATGCCTCATCATCAGTCTGCTACTTTTGTTTTATTTCAGCTTTCAGGACGAAAAATTCCCCGATGTAAAACAACTGTCCAGTCAAGCAAAGCCCAGATGGATGTGCTCTTCTGTTTGCTTGTGTTTATTTTTGCTGGTATTGCCTTTGATACTAGCACTGTATCTTTCTTTCAATCTTCAAAGCACTTGGAACACTTTCTACTGCCCACTTAAGAAATATGAGATACTCATAAAACATTACTTGGGAGTAACAGAAATTGAGCTGTCCTACAGCCATGTATTCTGACAAAAAAAACCAAAAAAACCCTCCCAAAAAAAGCCAACAAAAAACCCCCTTGATTAAATTCATGCTCTACAGTTTAAGTGTTGCTATTCCAGCTGTGAGCAACTGGATACTTCATCTTTAGCTTGCTTTTCAAGGCAGTGCCTAAGGAGGGTCTTTAGTCATAGCTCCTTGCTCATTTCAGAAGTTTCCCCATGCCAGTGCTATTATGCATAAGCACCCTTGGAAGCTGTGGCAGAAAGCAGATATTGGGCTTCTGCTATTAAGGCCAAAGGCTGCAGATAAATAAGGTTGTGAGGACCCAAGGGAACACGTTGTATTTCTTCTAATTGCTTTTTTCATTTTCAATCTGAATGTTCAGTGACAAAAGCCTACTGAAATTTCAAGGTAGGGGAAGGAAGAAGGGTGAGAACAGAAAAGTAATCACTTTTTCAAGTTTCCTTAAGCCCTAAGGGAAATTCAGTTTGAAGTCTTGAAAGTCAAAAAGTAGGTCCTGCTTTTCCATCAGAGTGATCAGAAAAAAAAAGAAATATGCTAAATTTGCCTGATAATTAAATCCTAAATGTAAAAGTGGAAAAAGCAAAAGCTGAGAGTTGGGAGAAAACTACATTTGTAAGGATTTTTATGACAAAAGAAAATCCACCTTCTTTTCTTTCCTTTGACCCACTTATTATCAATTTCATTGAAATCTTGCTGTGGGTCATGTAAGCTCCAATGCCTCTCCTTTAAGCAGTAGGGAGCTTTCTTGTAGGCTGAAGGCTGTATGGCAGATAAAAAGGCTCCCCACGATGTGGGGGCTTTTCAATCTCATTGATCCCCTTTTGTCTCCCTATTCTGCATTTCCTTATGAGGCTTTGTTATATTTCTGCCAACTCTGGAATTCTCATCCCTCCACCTTTTTTTTTTTACCACTGGCATTTTTCTTTCCTTTCTCTTTTCTTTTCTGAGAAATCTCCCTAATATTTAATTACTTCCCTTTTGGTCACATCTTCTTTCCTTGATTCCCTGTGGTGAGGGGATGCTGTCATTCCCTGTTGTATGTAACCCATCCAGGCAAGGCTGGCATTTCTCAAAGTACATTCCACTGCACAGCTCAAAACCAGAGCTGTTTGCAACAGTCCTGGATCTGGTTTTCTCACAGAACTCCCAAGTCTCCCAAATCCTGTTTAACTGCAAAGAGGTGTCCTCAGAGATGGCAATTCACACACAGACAGCTCATCTCTGAGAAGTTTTTTGTACTCACCCTGAAGAACAGGTGAAAGCAGGGGGGAAAGCTGTGTATCAGGGACTTATTTCTGGTTTGAATATGGCTCAGTAGCTCTGAAACTACAGGCCAGTTTGCAAAGGTGGGGTGCAGCCAAGAGGAGAAGTGCAGATGCCAGCTGAAAGGCAGTGGCAGGGCAGGAGATGATCTATTGTTAGATCTTGACAAGCTGGCACCAAGTGCTACAAGCTGCTGAGTCAATGAGTCATGAGAACAGGACTGGAATGAAGCTGTCCCTCAGGATTAAACTGAGGTCCTTTAGGGGCTGAACCAGAGGTCTTGGAGAGAGGCTGGGTCAAGAGGAATTGGAGTTAATCAGTGCCACCTCTCCTTGCTGCAAAGCACCCACAAATCCCTTTCATTGTGAGTTATTGTGTACCTCAGAGTTACCAAACACTTTCCTCCTTGGAGCTTTTAACCACAATTTTCAGCTCACAAGTGTGTTACAGTCCTTGGTGGAACTCATGTGAGTCAAAGTAATGCAGAGATTCCAAGATAATGCCAAGTAACCAAATATTCTGCTTTTCCCTGCTTGTTTTGGTCCTGCAGAGCTCCTCCTCTTTATGTGAATTGTGACGGCTAAACCAGACATAACTGAAGGTAAAAAAAATCACCAATGTTTTAAGGTTTTTTTAGCAGTGTTTTTCAACATTTTCCTTGGTTTTTTCCCACTTAAAACTTCCAAAAGAAAAGAGTTTAAAAAATTTAAAAAGATTGGCTTGGGGCATGGTGATGTCACAAGCATGATCCAAAACCTAGTGGCTTAGATATTCTTGAGATGCACACTTCTCTAGTCCATGCACCCCAGTGAAGGAGTCTCCCAAAATACAATGGAAAGGATTTCTGCCTTCTATTCCTGCATTCTCACATGAGGGACAACACAAGAGCTCTGACAAACAGAACAAAACCAGAGTGGGACATCATAAAAGGCTTCAAGATATTACTTCTGATACCCTTTTCTCATCACTTTGTCACATCCAGATTAGATGCCCAGCATGTAAGAGGTTGCAGGAGCTACAGGCAACAAACATTTTTTGTCACATGAAGAGAGACAGCAGTAAAACTACCAAATATCATATATCCAAAACACCCACCAGAAGAGTTAATAGAAAACTCACTTCAGTAGACATAACTCCCTTATCTTCCTCACAGACCTGTCACAGAAAGTGTGTTAGCAGAGTGAAAATGTGACTCTTGCTGGATGACATGACTTGTAGTGCTAATGTGATTATGAGAATAAGAAATTGGGGGTACAACCTACCTTCTTCTTCTTTCAATATATTTATTCAATCACAGAAATTCGATTAGAAAAGAAGAAAACTGGGGTGAGGATGCATCTCAGCAATGCTTGGGTCATAAACCAGAAAAATGATGATAACATGACTGGCCTTTTTTAAAAAAATGAGACATTAGATATGCCATCACAGAGTTTATATAAAGTGTACAAGACATAGTGCAGCCAATTAATGCATCTAATCTGCCTGGATAATGCCATTGAATGTATATGCTGAGAGCCCCTGTTTGAAATGGCTGATATTAAATCCTTACAAGAGTTAACCCAGAAGCTTCTGTGCCTGAATCTCCAGGTAGAATGGAAGTTAATTACAGTTAAAACAAAGATGGGTGGAAGTGGAAATTACTGGCCCACACACCAGACAGGAAGACAGAAAGGGGACTTGGAAACCACTTAAAAGTTTAAAAGCTTTGCTATAGAAGGGAAAAACATAATCCCAGTGTGGCTCTAAACCCTGAGGTCAGTATTCCTCCCAGAAGCACAAGAGGCAGGTAAGTGCTCCCTGGTGCACTCTGACCACTGTGATCTGCTCTATGTAAACCCTGGCTGAGCTGTTTTTACAGCTACTGAAGATCCTCATATCCAACTAAGAATTTTGGCATTACAAATGCCAGCCCAACATTTAAGAAGAGGAAAAAGATACACTAATAATACAGCACTGGATAAGAGTAATTTAAAGGGTTTTTTCCATTTCAAAAAGATCATCTAAATTTGTTCACACCTTCTAAAAAGAGTCCCCTATGTATTCAAAGAATACAAATTGAACTAGAGGAGGCATTATACAAGTTTTAAATAATTTATTAAAATAAATCATAATTAGTATAATATCATCTGTTGATTATTGTTATCTGTTTTAATTAGATGAAAGAACAAATAAAAAAGATATTTTAATGAGATGTTTCTTCACTATAATATTCTTATCAGTAATCATTTCTTAACAAATGCAACCATGTCATTTTAGGAAGCAAGCCTGGGAAATAATTACATCCTTAAATGAAATTCAAAAACTCCTTATCCTTTTCTTGTTGCTGGAAGGTGAGAAAACACATAAAAAATGCACAAAGGTACAGCTGCTCCAGTGTAGCCCCAAAGACTCTTGCTTTTTGCAGGTCATTTTAATGACACATTTATGTGTCAAATCTAAAATGTCAAAGCTTTGAAGTGCCAAGAGGGAAAAGAGAAGTAATAGTGGAAGTAAAAAAACAGGGCTCATGGGGACATGTCAATTTATTATTTACAAAGCAAATTTGGGGGTTTGTTCTCTGATAAGGACTTCAGCTATGAACTTCGGTGAGTCATTTTAAAACTCATCTGAAGAAAGACTTTTGAAAGAAGAAGAAAGAAAGTTGCACAGCCCTGCCTAATTTCCATTTGAGCAATGAAAATCCATGTTATAGACCTGAGTATCATCATGCAGGTGGCACTCCACAGACTCTTCACCTTTCTTTCCCTGCCCTGTGGGCTCTCTTCTGCACCCTTTGAACTCTGCTAGGACGTGGGACAGTAGATGGGGATCAGTTGATGGGACAGTAGATGACTGGTTTAGCTCAGGTGACAGTGTCCTGGATGAAGTAATAAGTAGCAATTTTAAAGCCAGTACAACTCAGTGGCAAAGCAAAGCCAAACTGCTGGGCCACCTCTGTTGGGACCCAGGCCTTAGGAGCAAAATTCCAGGTTGATGCAAACATAGCCCCATCATTACAGAAGGAAGAGCTGGAAACTGAACCACTCCAGGAATGTGACCTCTAGAAATTGATGGGCCCTGACAACATCCACTGAGGGTGTTAAGAGAGTGATTGATGTAGTTGTGAGGCCATTCTCCATAATCTTTGAGAAGCAATAAAGGGGTAAAGAAAGAAACTGTTGTTATTTTATTGCCATGCTCCATGCAGAGACAAACACTGCCTTACTGACTTCAGTAGCCACAGGACAGCTTAAGACACTGAAGAAAACAGTTTTAGAAGGGCAAAAGTGATGGATCCAGAGGGGAAAAGGGTTGAAATATAATCCTCAGCTTTTGCTCCGCTATGGCTGCCCTTCATTTTAGCTGGGCCTCGAGGTGTATGTGAAATACTGACAGACAGAAAGAGAGTGTGTGTGCATGGGCAGCTGATGTGGAAGAGCTTGGCCAATAAGATTGTGTTGAGAGACAATCTTCAAGGGGTGGAATACAAAAATTCCCACTAACACAATAGGAGCAGTTAATTAAGAGCAGAAAAAATTGAAATAGTGTAGGGAAAGAAAAAAAATCAGAAGAAGGAATAGAGGCGTATTAATCCACGCCTGGCCTGTAACAAACAGAAGGAACCCCATCAAAAAAAGTTTAACTTCAGTGGGAAAAACAACCCAAAACCAACCAACTTTAAATAAAAGTTTAAAAAGGAAGAAGCAAAAAAGAAATGGTAACTTCACCTTCAGATAAAAGCTACTAAGAGAAAAAGAAAGTACAGAATGTAAAAGAGTATTTTCTTTAAAAAAATATTTTACATATTTCAGTTCTTGTGTTCCCCTTGGGGTTTGCATATTTCAGTCACACAGTTATCCAATTAAAATGAAAACTCTGCATTATCCTTTAGGCGAGGACAGCTGCCAGCTGCTAAGTTTTATAAAGTCTTTAATCTTGTCCATAAATATTTAACAAGAATTGGTTGGTACACAAGCCAAAGTAAAGTAAGAAATCAAAGACATGAGCTCTGCAATAACCTCTGTATTGTCTGAATGGAGATGAACTACTTGAACAAAATTATGACTTTTCCCTTTTTATGTTAAAGTTATTATTAAAATGTATTCAGGCAACTTTTCTGATCATTTTCCTATTTTCTCCTCCTCATGTAATGTAAAAAAAAAAAAAAGAGAAAGGAAGAACTAAACATTTCAAAACAGAGATAAACCTCTCTTTTCCAAAGAGTTTACAGCACAGCGAAGTACCAATCTCTGCCATTTTATCCCATATGCTTTAGGTGTTACTCAGTTGTTTCTCCAGCACAGCTTTCAGTAAAGGGTAACATCTTCTCATGAAGATGTGCAATGAGCCTGCAGGTGCAGCCCACACCAGGTCCTTGCATGATCAGCACCAGCACACCCTGGCACATGGGATGTTGTGTAAAGCCCAGGGTGGCAGCAGCAGCAGAGCTCATTCCCACTGAGATTTACCAGTCTGACTGCCAGGCTGGCAGCCCAAGTCACACCCAGGAGCAGGAGGAGCCCTGTGATCTCTGTTTCCATGGATTATGTGCACAGGAACCTGGGAGGAGGGAGCCTCCAAAGGCACGTGTTTGAGGAAAACAGTGATACAGCAGCCCCATGCCCAGGCAGGGAAAATTGGCAGCTCTTGCTTGGACATAGAATATTCCAACAAGGGCTGAGCTGAGGGACTTGTACATTTACATTTTTAAGGCTGCATGCCTTACACAGCCTCATTTTCCCAAGAGCAGAGGAATATTCCTACTACAAGGAAATGGTATCCAGTGCTCCCTGGAAGGCCCAGACCTCCACCCCAGTGGAGAACAGACAACAAAAGCAACAAGGATGAAACAGCACCTTCCAAGCCCTCTCTAGCAGTGATGGACAATCCATGCCCAACACAGAGAAAAACAGCTGCTGACTCACACTTGTAGATGCCTTTTTCCCAAATATTTGTAAACAAAGTAACATATTTTGGGTCTAAGTGGATTTAGCCTGATTCCATATTCACCTCAAGGAATTATTGTAGTTGAATTTTTGCTTGGATTAAATATATACTGCTAAGTATAATAAAACTAGAAGAGATCCTTTATCACAGCCTTCAAAAAATAACCATTAGAGTGACCAATTCCTTGCCCATTCAAGTCCTGGGGCTGTAGAAACTCAGAACTGAAAAACAGCACAGTGAGCAGTCTCAGTTTAATAAAAAATATGCAACAGCAAGCACTGTTCCTAATCCTATTGGTTTGAGAGTAGTTCTTCAAATATCACACTATTTCAATGGGCAGAATATTGAAAACTGTAAGCACAAGCTCTCCAAGCACAGGCTACAAGAATAGGATCACCCAGATGACTTTATGGCTCTATCTCTGTGCCAAAAGCAGATGTCTCTCAACTGTACCCAGCTCAGGTGAGTCAGAGAGATGCTCTTAAACTGATTAGTTTTTTACTAAGGCAGCTGCAGCAGATTTTTTTAAAAATTAATTTCCATAAAGACTGTATCACCTAAAATAGAATAACTCTCTGTGTCAGAAAGTCACCCTTGATGTAAACAGGTAGATATTGGAACTGGACTCAGAAAACCACAGCTGCATATGCTATAAATTAGTTATAAGGCACTCCCTGGCACAATGGAGCAAAGCAAGCACTAGAGCTTAATCCTCCTGCTTTCAGAATCAATAGAAATACTCTTCTCAATTTAGCAGGATGGGATGAAAACACTAGAAGGAGCTTCACAGAACTGGCAGAGTGAATTGTGAGGAATGCTGGAGATGAAATTAAATGAAAGGGGTCATCTCCAGGACCTTTGTGAGTGACAGGTGCTCTTCAGAACTTTGCATTTTCAGTTTAAATCTGAAACCTGAAAATAAAGAAGCCTGACTTTTCAAAACAAGATCTTTGACCATGCTGTTTAGGTGGGAGGCTGGGAGGAAGACAGGCAAAAGAAAAGGGTTCTTGTGAGATTTCTGGAAATTAAAGTCTTGATATATTCAAAATCACCAGTCATTAATGAAAAAAGATGACTCATTCTCCCATCTCTGTCACTGATGAGTCAAGAAAGCTTGAAAAATTAGGGTTGGAAGTACAGGTGACTGCAAGTATCTCTGAAGTTAATGAAAGCTGCAGAGACTAAGCACAGTGGGAAAAGGCAGGTTATTAATATCCCTGCGCCAAAATTTCACATATTTAGAAGTAATTCTGAGTCATTGACTTACCTTCTTCAAGTAATTAAAACAAAGCCTTCAAAACATATCCATGAAAAAATGCTTTAATTCTTCTGAAGACAGACTCAAAGTACAAAGCCTATGGCATATCCCACCCAAACTGTGATTAAAATGCTATTTGAACTTTTGAGTCGTTCACAGGACTGTGAATAATTGAACAAAGGAATTCACTGTTCTGGTCAAGGTGAGCAGCACTTGATAAATATTTTCATGGAAGAACTTATCCTCATAAGAAAATTTCATAGCAGAGATTCATCTCTGACATGTATTAATTATAGATGAGGGAGCTCAATGCAAAGATAAGCTAGGCTGGGGAGGTACCAGGGAAGACTCAGAGAATTTGCACTTAGCCTGTCGAGCAAACCCACTTTGGTCAATGCAGGGCTCCTCAGGCTCACAGGCCCTTAGGGCACAGCTAATTATAAAGTTCAGACAGAGCAGCTAGGAGTGATGAGCTTGACAATTCCTTTGATGAAGAAAACAATCCAGGGGATACCCGTGGAAGGCTGAACATCATCAACATGAGGTGAAACGTATCAAAACTGAGGAAGGCAGTATGAAAATCATTGATATCTGGGTGAAAAGAGCTGGGGTGGGCAGGAGGCAGTGCCATACTTTGCAGTGAGGGGCAGACAAAAGCAGGAAGCTACTTCTCTTTTTCTACTCAATGCAAACTTGACTAACAGAGCCTGAATTAGGTGCACAGAGCAATAGCTACTGTTGGATGAAGCCATGGCTCTGACAGCAGTGCTGTGAGTGGATGAAATCGTGCAGTTCAGCTGTAGAGGCTGCCAGGGACACGGGGTGGCTGTGAGTTGAAATGTGTCCTACAGCTGCTGTGGGATGGGGAGGGGAGACGGAGCATTTCCTCTCCAGGGTGCTGAACTGCCCAGCAGCGCAATATTTGGCAGAAGAGAGGCACAGACAACCTTCTCCCATTCTGGATCTCCCCTGCAGACAGTACAGATAAGACCTTGTACAAGGCACAAGCAACTTGAAGTGCAGGATGTATTGGAATTCTATTTTCCCCTGATGCTACATTGGAAATTATTGCAATTAAGCAAATAGGAACTTCCAAAGCAGCACCAACTTCCTTTAACTGATACTATTGCTTTAACTGATTCCTTCAGCAAACAGCCAGCAATTGCCTTTATTTTCTAGCTCCCTTCCCCACAACAGTAATCGAACCCTTGTTAGCAATTTTCAGGAGGAAATCTGAACAAACCGATCTCCGATAAAGCGCCTCTGCTCACAGCTGGGCAAGCTGCAGTGTTTCTGAGAGAGAGACATATTAAGCCTTGAAATTCTTCCATTTACTACCCTCATGCCAATGAGAAAATGGAACATTTTAATTGACTTTTGAAAGAGTGTTTGCAAACTGCTGACCTAGAAGGAAAGCCCTGCAAATCATTTGCCATAGATTTCTTACATGACCAGCGAGAAATCTGTCAGGAAGCAAAACAGCCACAGCCACAGTGAGTGAGTAGTGCATAAAGATCAAGGTAAACACTGTTTTTCATAAGCCTCAGCCAGAGCTAAATGTAGCTTTGATTCAGCAGCAACTGAAGCACTTTGCACCACAGTGTCATGCACACCATTTAAGCTTTCCTTGAAAAGGGAAAACCCAGGAAAAACCCACGGAAATAGGAAAATACAAACAGACACATATGATATGGTTTCTACTGTTTGCCTCTCAGGTAGAAATTCAGGTTGCTTAAGCAACTATCTGCTTGTTCTCTAATTTGGGGAGCCTCTACACAAATTATCATAAAACTTAAGAATAGAGTGGATACTCTCACCTCCTTCTGATACAAATTGATTCAGCATAATTCAACTGCCTTGAACAGACCAGTGCAGCACACCACCATTAGGCAGCACATATAGATCTGCTCTAATGTGAACTTTCTGTTTCTAAATTATTTGGATTTCATTCTAAAGCTACATTTCTGATCATGAAATGTGCTACTAAGCTCAGAGAGGCTTACAGCTGCAGAGGAACACACACCGGAGTTACCAGTAAGGAAAGACATGAAATGGTTCAAACCACACTCTTGCACTTCCAGACCAGGGGATTAAATTTTGGGTTATCTTGACAGGCTGGATTGCAAAATTTCATATTTTGAGCAGAGCATACCTGTGATTTATAGTGATGGTTCCCTTCTACTCAGCCCTGATGAGACACATCTGGAGTCCTGTGTCCAGGATTCTCCAGACACACACACGATGCTCTGAATCTGTGACATGGTGATCCAGCAAATCATCACAAACACTAGTGAGGGCTTTCAGATACAAGAGGAAACTGAGAGAGCTGAGGCTGTTCAGGATGGAGAAAGGAATGCTCAGGGTGGTCTCAGCAATGCATAATAATGCCTGATGGGAGAGTAAAGAAAATGGGCTCAGACTCTTCTCAGCAGTGCCCAGTGATCAGACAAGAGGCAATGTCCACAAACTGAAATACAAATATACGTAAAAATAAGAGAAAGCTTTTTTTCACTCAAAGGGTTCTCATACTCTGGAACAGAATTCCCAGAGAGGCTGTAAAGTGTCCATCCTGGGAGCTACTCCAAACCTGACTGGACAGGGTCCTGAGCAATCTGCTTTAGCTACCTCTGCTTTCAGAAGGGCAGCTGGATTGGATTATTTCCTGAGTTGCCTTCCACCATCAACCATTCTGGGATTATGGAATTTATCAATTTTGGTTAATTGGCTACATAATTTTCTGTGACTTAGTTCAACAAAATTATTCAGTTTAAGAAATGTGTGTATGCCAGTAGGCAGGGCACATTTGATGCTGTGGTTGACAGCTGCAGTCAGGGAGATGGTTTTGAAGCATACTTTATGTTGCAGTGCATTAGTGTGACTGCTCCTACTGTCTAGGGACTGTTATTAGACAGAAGTACCTGAAAAAATGGATGCCATTGCTCTTTTCAAAGTAATGTGTCTATGAAAGAGTTCAGCTCTTTGGTAATGCACAAAGAAACTGTAACTCATATTTTATATATTTTAAAGCTTCCATAATTCAAAGATACCTGCACTTACATGTTATTGATTACACTTACAGCTCCAAAGTTCTGGGACTTGTTTCTCAGAGCCAAGGATCACCTTTTCTTCCCCTCTAATACATCCATATTTTTCATTGAAGAGCTGCTTCACCCACAGGCAAACACTTGTATTCAGCTGCTGCTTAACAGCAACCACTGCCTCTCTGATTTTGCTCTTAGCTTTAGTATGATCTCAACAGCAATTCTGTACTGATTCATCTTACTTAAATGTAGTGTATATATGTCTCAAATGGCACAAATATTGAATTACAAAATGCCACCTTCCATTCTGATATTTCTCTGCCTTGGTTTCCTTTCTGAATCTGCTAGTCTCATCTATAAACTTTTTTGGATCAAGAAGCATTTCAACTAAAATACGCAGGTGGACAGAAATAGCAGGAAATATGAACAATAAATCTCTCACTGCATGCTGAAAGAAGGTCTTGGCTTCTCTCTGCATGTGCATCTCCAGAAAACAGATTGAGATGATTGAACACAGGAAGACTTTGCCATGGTGAGGAGGGAATATGGTCAGGTAGGACTTGAATAAATATATTAAAAACCAAACTAAAATGAAACAAAGTCCCATTTTCTCTAGAAAATTCAATATCCTGACTAGCCTTCTCCATCGATCTCCTCCCTGTCAGAAGTATTAAATGCTGATTTGGTGCCAACTTAGCTGGTCAATAGTGAGGGGCTTGGGTTTGGTGTGGTCTCATCAGCATTCAGCAAAACTACAGCATTCTGCAGCAGGGACGAGACAGGAAAGGAGGAGGCAGAGGAGACAGAAGGAAAAAAAGATTACAACAAATATAATTTCTTAAATTACACAGTAGGTTTTTATGTTAATGAATATCCCCTTGCAGACTTCATGCTAAGTAAAGAAATTGGCTCAGAAAACACCAAAGACATGAGCATGATTATTTTTGGTGGTTCTGCTTTGGCAGGAATTTTGGCAGCCTTATTCCACACAGACATATAAACATATCCTTCACTCTAAACAAGCCCCCATTACAGCCAGAACAACTTCTACTATTTTTGTCTTCTCTCTCTGCTCCTCAAACAACACCAGATTTTCTTGAGCAAATCCAAGGCCTTAACAGCACCCCAGAGCCAGACTTTTTTTTTTTAGTGCAATTAAATTTTTTGTATATATTTGTACTATATATTTTTTGAGGATTATATACATTTATTTTCACCCTTTTTCAACTGGGCCAAAAATTTGGTACTTTATACCTTTAATGAAACTCTAACCTTTTCAAGCAAAAATCCACCTTGTTTACCCCAGCACCTGGACTGTCACCATGAATAATCCCATATAAAACTGTCAACCTACTTCCTTCTGCTCTTCTGGCATTCCTATTACCTAGAGCCTTCCCAGTCCCACCCTAACCAGCTGTGCCAGCTGCTGGGGTAGAATGCAGTCACAATCTTAGTTTCACCTCCATAACTCACACAAAATTTGGTAGGTGGGATTAACAGCACAATTCCTTCTTAAGGATTTATGGGAAGTGCATTCACTGCAGAAGAAAGCAGAGAGATAGAACTGGGATGAAGATAGGGTTTAGATAAAGTTACAACCTGTAGTTTCATATGGTGTTACTGTGAAAAGAAAAATCCTTTTACATGGAAAGGATAAGCCTCCTCTCTCACTAATATTGCTGGATAAATCACTTTCAGATTTTGTCACTTAGTAATTTATAGACACATGTACAGCTGGTTCTGATTGATTACTTCTACCTATTTCAAACACCTTACCTGAAATTTCATAAAATATAATGTCAGCAGTTTACTGCAGATCTATTAAAAGGGACCATAGATTTCTGATTCCCATTTGTATTGAAAATCAATAACTAGGCATAAGACAAGAGATTTGCTATTAAAATGGAAGGTCAGGAGCCCACAAATCTAAGTTATATTTCTGGGTTGAGTCTCAGTGCCTGTGGGTCCAAGTATATAATTTCATTTTTTTGTATCTAACTGCCTTTGTAAAATGAAGAATTTAATTTGCAGAAGGCTTGCAAAGGTAATGTATCATTTATAAAGGACCTGAAGTCTTCAGGTGGAAGGGCAGCCTGGTGTCACCAGACTAACAGTGGGTGGCTGATAATTTGAATAAAAAAAAGTTAAATGGGAAATATTAGGAACAAAGTTGGGCACAAGACAATTAGTCAAGGCCAGTTCAGTTACCCTGATTCCTTTCCCTTTTTGAACACTGACTAAGGCAGGTACCCTGTAGAGAAATGAAATAGGATGTTATAATTGAAGACACTGGACATATAATTAATTTTGCATGGGCAACCATAAATCTGGCAATATTCAGCCTCAAAATACTTGATTTTGCAGCCTAAGCAACTGTCTTAATGAACGTCATTGCTCCAAATAAAAGTAGACAATATAGACAAGCATCATTTTGAAGTGGGAATGAATTTAAATAACATAACTTACATTTAATTTTGACCTGTCCCAAGCTTACATCCCCAGATCCATTTATCAGTCATTCTGTGGGCACAGCTGCTGGTCCCACAGCCCCATGCCATGGGGGTCTGCCTGTGTTTGCCTGAAGTTACTTCTGAATGTAGAAGGGATCGCTGAGCCCTGAAAGACTCCCAACCCATGGGAGGAACAAGCATTTACCAAAGAGATAAAATGGTTATAACATCTCTTTACTTCCCCCCCATTCTGCCTTTGTGTCATCCCTGGCCTTGCCTCTCGCTGAGAAACATCAATCCTGGCATCCACATCCTGGGCCACACCCCTGCCATTAGCGCCTGGAAAAGTCCCAGAGACTGCATTTAATTCTTCTTTGAACCGAACCGTGCCTTTCTGTGAAGGAACAGCCTCGCTATGTAGAAAGGCAGAGAGATCTAAAGCTTACCCTGGCTTGCTCCCTCCTGTGCGCTCTCATCAAGGGGGAGACAATGGGGTGGCAGGAGGTGCCCGGTTTCCCCGGTGTGACACCCTGCCTGCCTGTCAGGGTGTTTGCACAGCTGTGACTGAGCAAATGGGTCTGATGCTAAAGAGGGACAAGGAATGAAGTGTTTTTCTTTGTGGCATTGGCTGAGCAAACCTCGCAGGCGCTGTGCTAACAGTGAGAAATCACTCTGAGGTGTCCCTGAGGTGCTAGGCAGTGAGTATTACTGAGTGCAGCCTTGTTGAGAAGGAAGAGGCAATCATTACGTAGATACTTTCTGATCTGCAGCGCATTTTAAGGCAGAAGTATGAATTTGAAAGTGAGAACACAAAGACCAGTCAGAGAAGAAATGCTGCTTCGTCTGGAATGAAACCAGCAACGGCAAAAAAGACAAGACTATCACGAAATTCTTTTGCAGCTTCAGCACGTGTCCTTCACAAAGCCCTGCTGGCTGACCCAGACCCTCCAGAAATGAACGGCGGATTTCCATACAGAATGTTGCGAGTTTCATCCCGCTGTGACTGCAGGATATATTTATACATTTCTTGCAACAGACACAGTATTTTGTACCTACTGACAATCAGCCACTGTCATTACCCAGTCTGTGGGAGGCTGACTGCTTTCCATTAATATGCAAAATATGTAGAACTAACTAACTAGGCTGTGATCTGGCTGCTTCACCTACTTGTTTATCCTTGTGGAAGTGCTGTATGATTGACAGCAGACAAACAACAGTGTAGGATCCTTTCTAACTGTGCTTTTTGCTTCATCTCCTCCACAATGGTGCAGGTCCTCATCACATATGGCCCACAAAAAAACAATGCATATGTGAATGTCCCCATAGCTCTCCAGAATGGGCTGTACCCAGCCTTGTCTCTTGGATTCACTCTTAGATGTTAAAATAAGCATTTGAGCTTATTCTGGAGAGTTGCAGCAGTCAACTTCAATCCTGAAGCAGCAGGAGTGAGTGGCATAAAGCCTTTTTAACCTATATTGGCTGTATATATATTTTCTCTGGAATAACATATAGAAACCAAATAAATGGCTGGAACAGTACAGTTCTGTTCTACAGTACTGTTCTGCACTGAGCAAGAACAGATGGACCTTCATTTCCCACAGTTGTGTTCCCAGTCCAGCCCAGTCTCATCCTCCCAGTGTCAAGGACAAACAGAGCACTGGAGTTTCTATCTGTAACTGCAATTTTGCAGTGCACCAAAAGCAGATGTACAGACAACACATACAACAGCTGCTGAGATACTACCAGATGCTAATTCAGTTCATAGCTGCTTTAGTAATTTGCAGAGTTTTGCCTCCGAAAACATGGCATATTTTGAAGTTGTCTCTAGAAATATAGAGGTGGAGCAGAATCACACTGAGAAAAAAAGGTAATTTCAGCCATTAAAAGAAACAAGTTTGGGATTTATAAAAGTAGATTCAACACTAAAATGAACTGAATTTTTTTCTGCAACTTTTTATATGATTTTTGCAAAAATGTACTAGTTAATTTTTTTTTTTCTGGACAAGAAGCAATTGATATGTGCCAAAATTTCCATGCCAATAGAGGGAGCATTTAATTTGTCATTTCAGTGCCTTCATTGTGGGGATTTTAGCTTGTGGCACTTCAGTGAAACTTTCTCCTTTACAATGCAAATACTGCTGTCAGATGGACGCTCATCAATCAAAGCAGCAACCAGCTCCTTTCCATGGAAAACCTGAGCCACTCCTTTTTTATCAGAACTGAGCTACGGGAAAGTGGCTATGTCAGCTGCCCCACTCTAAGAAAATGTTTGATTTATTACAAAAAGTACCTGAAATGATGAGAACCCACTGTCCATGACAGGTAGGTGAAGGATGAAGGCACAGCAAGGGGAGAGATGCTCTCTGCTGTGCCCCGTGCTGAGATGCAGTGGGAGCTTTCTGACTGCACAGTAAAAATCCGTAGGGGTGCTCAGGCTGCCTCTGCAGGCTCTTTAGGGTGTAAGTCAAAAATCACTTCTTAAGCTTGTTTCTGCAAATACGGGCAAATATAATGGTGGGGATCAACAGATTACCTGCTTGAGAAATTCCTTTTTTCTATTTAAAAAGCACTGCATATTCAACATAAATATGAAGCCAAAGAGGGCTCTTTTTATTTACAACATTCTGC
Source organism: Alaudala cheleensis (assembly GCA_013398995.1). Taxonomy (NCBI): domain Eukaryota; kingdom Metazoa; phylum Chordata; class Aves; order Passeriformes; family Alaudidae; genus Alaudala; species Alaudala cheleensis. The sequence continues at coordinate 515,670 of VWYE01021124.1, read as the reverse complement.
CTAAGTTTGGTTTCTATAGCAGAAGAAGGGAAGGCTTTTTGGGTTATTTTTCCTATACACACCCTCCCAGAGAAATTATTCAACTATTGAATTTAGGAATAATTCTTTAGCTTATTAAAAATCTTTTTTATTCTTTGAGAATACGCAAAAAGTGATAAAAGATCAGCTACTTGTTATCATAGCCCACTTTTAACATTTCCTTCAATGTGCCTGCAACTGCACTTTCTTATTTCTGTTCTGTGTTTCAAAAGAGATGTTTGGAAATTCTACAAGGGCATTTGATTATCCATCACCAGCCTAGGTCAGAAAATGACACTGAATAATGAAACCAAGCTGAGGAGATTCACAAAATTAATTATAATTTACATCAGACCTTCAGACGCAGATAACTCCAGGCGGATAAGAATGACATTAGGGTTTGGATAAACAGCTATATAGTTGAAAATACTTTCTCCAATTAAGGGTAAATGCATTTACAATTTCTACTTTTATGTCTGATAGCAAGAGCTATAATCACCAACATATGTTGCAGATAAGGAAAGTTACATTCTAACATGTTCAGATTAAGTAAAAAGTTGCAGAAAAAGTTTCATTTTCCACTTTGCAGCCAGGCATTAGTGGGCAAATTCAAAGGCTCAAAGACTGTGATCTCTTTACATTAGAATACCAATATATTCTCACATGGCACAGTATGTAGATCCATGGTAAAAAAAGAAATACAGCCTGGATTATTCACTGTTAGGCATCTGGAGATTGATCTTATTTCCACTGAAATGAACAATTATGCTTCTCTTCACATCCATGGTAAAGATCTGACACTTTGACTAAACAGTTTCCCTGTTGTTTGACAGTCTTCTACAATAAAATGCTGCACAGATTCCCAGCATCAGAGGTGTGTCTATTTATAAGCAACACCTGCTCAAACTTGCGCTCAGTCCAAACCACCACTGTGTCCACATTGTGTGGACACAATTTGGGTTTAAATCTGCATAATCCCTTGATGTGTACTGAAAGAAGACAGTTGGAAAAGCTGGATCCCTGGTGCCCCTTAGCACAAGTCCAACTGCATCAATATCCAGTGTTGATAGCACAGATGTGCTACATTTCAGCTGTCTGCTGCCACATATCCCACTTGTTCTTAGAGCAGTGGCTGAGCTCAAGAAAATTTCTCATTTACAAGGTGTTTCTGAGACACTCTGTGTGCACATGAACAAATATTGCAAAGACTCCTGCAATTGCAGGGTATAGGCAACAATCTACACACACATCATATTCACAGCCCAAATTTTACCTTCCTTTCATGGCAGAATCCCTGAAATTCACAGGAGAAGCAGCTTTGATGCTGTGAAGATTATCTGTGCATATCCATCCCATGCTTTGCAGGACCTCTTCCATCTTCTCAGCAGCACCAGACTAAGCTCTGGAACAGAGCAAGTAAATGAAGGCCATATAATATCTTTGGTGCTTTTAGGGGATTCAGTCACATGAAACTATTAGCATTAGCATGGTCTTGAGCCAAAGAACACTGTTACATAGAATCTACACCCTGTACTCATAACTCCTTGCAAACTTGGCCTTATACCTTTAATTCTGTTGCCACAAATATTTACACAGATAAGGAGTTTCTGGGATAACTGAGTTTTGGTCCAAATGCAAAATCCCACATTTGGAACACAGTTCAGCTATCTATACACCTCTGTGAAAAGTGATGCTCACTCTGGAGCACTGCCTTTATCACACCAGTGCACTAAAAACATAACAGTTCCTTTTATTCCAGGATGCCATATTGTTGAGATCTGCTCTGAGAAATTCTACTGGACAAACATTATCCCATGAAGCCTTTCAGTTCTGCAACTGCTTTATTGCAAGGCTCTCCAGGCACAAAGAAGAGTGGCACCTCATCCTATTGACTGCACTGTGAATTACACTTCATTCCTCTACAAACCTCTCTCCTCCTCCTCTGAGACAGAAACTGCTCAATTTCTTTTGGAAAGAGAAGAAAAAACCTGGATTAAAAAGGCAGCAAAGTGTATGGTGATTTGCCTTTTTCCCTGTCTACGGAGAACTGTCCCAGAGATGTTCTCCTAAAGTCAGATGAAACTGAATAATATATTTTAATATCACTGAAGGCTAAGTTTGACCTTTAAATATTAATATTTAAATATTAATGAAATAGCAGGAGAAAGCAGACTGACAGGTGTAATACAGACAAAATAGCACAGTAAAATTATATCATGCATTGAAATTCTCATTAGTGATAATGAGAAATGCACCTTTAATCCGTGATCTGAAAATGTACTCCAGAAAATCCTACTAGAATAAATGATCAGAAAAATTTGCTTAAAGTAATTATTCTTATTTTATAACTTAGGGTGAAATACTGAAAAGAGAAAAATCAGAAGCCTGTACTTATCCATGTAAGTGGACTTTCTGTTTAAATTTGACTCTGCTGGATTTGTTTCCTGAAATATTTTACTCAAGGGTCTATTTCCATTCCAATAGCATAAGAAAATAATAATCTTTCTACAGTTCTTCACATTAGTTCACTAGATTGTTCTTTATTAATCAAAGTGTATCTCTCAAATATACCATGAATACTGCTTATTCCAGTAAAGCTGTCTGAGAATAGCAGAAAATTACATGCTGAAATTATAAACATTTTCCCATTAAGTCCAATATAAGAGGGAGGCAGAATTTTGAAGCAGGATCAGTTTTTCATTCTGCACCTTCACTGCTACAAAAAACAGCAACATCAGAGAAGTCAGGTAGGAACTTTTAAATCATTCACACATGGAACTTTTAAATCACTCACACTTAAAATCATGTGGGCAAACCTGCTAGATGATTTTGAGTATGAAACTTAAAATCAATGAAAACTCACAATAATAATGAAGGAAAGATGAACAGGTCCACAGTTTCTGTCTCATAGGTCTGTGTCTCTGCTAAAGCTGTGCTGTTTAAAGGAAAGATTAAAATTATGTTGGAAATTATGTAATTAAAAATTATTTACAATCAGTTGGTTTATTCTTCTTAAAGAAAGTTAAGTATCTAGAAGGTATAAAGTTGCAGAAGGTGTAGATATGTAGAAGTGCACAGTGGAGGTGGAATTTAACTTCCCTGGAGGAAGTAAATACTCCACACTAAAGCCCGGCTGACCAGGGAATTCAATTTGATATGTCTCCAGTGTCTCTCAGCATCACCTCCCATGCCAGACTTATTCAATGCTTTATCTTCTGTCAGAAGAAAAAAGTGAGTAACACTAATTCTGTGTCTTCACTTTTGTAACACTAATTCTGTGGCACCACACAAATGTCTTCACTTTTGCAGATAAATTCTTATCCCAAGTAATCAGACTCTGGAGAAAGCCTCATAGTGACCAACAAACAGCTGTACAACATCAGCCAGGGTACTGCAAGGTCATGTAGGCAGAATACTGAAAATGGTGTTTTCAAAGGGGATGTCCATTCTGAGGGGGCCAAGATCTATGTGTGTCCTAAGTCTGAACTGCCAAAACATCTCCTTGAGAGGCCAAGGGCTTAGCAGAAGGACATGGGAATGCCCTCTAGACTGTGTCTCTAGCAGTGCCCAGGATTCCCTACAATGAGGCCCAGTAATTCCAATACCTGGTGTGCTCTTGCATACCCGGTAAGTGAACTGTGTTTTACCACTATGAAAGTAAAGATCTTTGAATGACTCAATGATTTAATAATTATTAATGAGACATTATGCTTTTAAACATTTCTGGCAAATGATTAGGCTAAATGCTTGACATGGCTTTTAGAGGCCTGTAGCATGATGCTGCCTAGCAACTGAAATGCCATATCCCCTTTCTGATATTTTGTGACGCAGATAAAATAATAAACTTTGGTAAATACACTCAGTGTCATTCATATGTCAAGGCGTTTTGCCACACTAAAGAGTTTCACACTTTCAGTGTATCCAAGCTTTCAGTGTTCCAAACCTGTACCCAGATACTCCTTACCATGTGCACAATTCTCATCTGCAGAACCCTGGCAACCCCAGACATTTGCATTCCAGATGTGAACAGATCATCTTTCTGCATGTCAAATCAAAAACAGGGCTCTGCTGGGAGGACCAGTCATCTGCAGGATGTCTGCAGGCATGGATGCTCAGGAAAACAGTGCCAAGACATTGAGTAACGTGCACCAAACTGAACATGGTGAGCTGCAGAAGAAAGGTTACGGACCTTTACACAAAAACATGACCTGGAGGTCTGTTACCACTAACTTGAAAAACCAAAACCTTTCCTTTACACTACTGACAAATATGATGAGTAAGAATATAGCTGGACATTTGGAGCAATGTATTGTTTTCCCTCTGCTGGGTTCTGCAACAAGTTCAGGTAGTAATTAGAATACTTAATAAACATTAGCTAACTTCTATATTTACTCCCCTTATTTAACACTGCCTAGAAGAATGTATTCATTTATTATTGCTAATATTTTTATTAGTCAGTTATGTGTTGTTAAAGAGAATTTGACCTATTTTTAAAGTACAAAACAAGAATTTGCCCCAGTGAAAGCCAAAGTCTTGGTCCAAGCAATGTATGAACCTGATGTGGTTATGAATAATAACTGCTCAAGGTCTTCCCACACTTGCCATTCCCGTGCATTTTACTGCAGGTTAAGGGAAGCAGTGGTAATGCTGAGAGGCAGCTTTGGGAGTCCAAAGGCCATGATGACTGGGGAGATACGAGATCATTAGTTTGTTAGAATTAAATTTATCAAAGGTTCTAGTAAATAATTGAAGGCAGATCATGGTTTTCCTAAGCTCTGTTTGAGTTGCACTGTGTCAATAAAGACAAAGACCTAATTTAAGCCATGTTTGTGCTCTCCTGTGCCACTTTCTGATGTTTACTCTACAGAAAAATATATAGAAAGGTAAGAAGTTCCTGCTCATGCTTGTAGCCCACAGCTCAGAATAAGCTGGTATCTAATGCTGCCATGAAGTAATTATTTTAAATATTACAGTAAGATCAATCCCACCCCAGGACAGTGTTACCCCACTGGGCTATAAACAGATGTGACACTGCCTTTTGTCACATTACATAACAGAGATCAAAAGCACCACAAGCCACTTAAAACCATCTTGATCCCCTGAGGAGGAACTGAGCTGTCCAAGAATGTTGATACATAAATTGAAGGGCAAGTTAACAGTGAGACAGAGTAGGTTATAAAGTCTCTGGATTACAGTGCTTTTGCTGATTAAACATACATGAATGGAGTTTTGTTTCTAAGCTGGTTTCCTGTGAAATGGCCTGCCTTCAGATCAAGGGCACAGTCTCAGCAAGGTTGGCTACTCACTGGCTTCTTCTCTGTGTGACCAGGGAACACAGAACGGTAATTCAGGTATGCTGAAACAGCCAGGTAAGAAAACTGCATCAAGGCCAGTGTGAACCACAGTTCCCTCTGGATTCATATGACATTTCAAGATCTGACAACTGAGAGAAAAGCCTCTGGAAGATACCAGAGCATGCAATGGTTTCCTGTGCCAACAAGAGAAGAAATGTGGTCCTTCCTTCACCTCATTTTAAATTTTTTGCCTATCCTGGGGCACAAGAACAGAAATTGTAAGTCACCAGAAGATTAAACCGTGATCCATTAAGAAAGACTGCCATCTCCTGGTTTCTTCCACAACAGTCTTCCTTGGGAAAAAAGAGTTGGTTTAGTTAAAGCTTATGGTTGATCATAAAGTCATGCTTGCTCTGAACCTTTAAGGGAAAATGTCACAGTTAATAAAGGACAGGCAAATGAAAGCTGGAAAGGCTAATGCATAATGACTGCACGATATAGGTTAAGCCAATGTGTGCAATAATTATAACTATCACAGCTTGACACAGTTTATAAAGGCCTGAACCGTAACAGCCCAGTAATACAAACTGCTTAAACATTCCCTTCTGGAGTGCTGACTCTCCAATCTTCTGCTGCCTTTCAATCAGAAAAAGCAATATTACATAATAGTTGATAAAAACCAACCATTCTAATTCTCAGGGGTATTAAGTCTCCTTTAAAGGCCAATCTGAAAGGGTCTTACGTAAACCACATTTAAGGACAGGCAGAATGATGCAGAGCAGAAGACTACTGTAAAACTATGGATGTGTGAGCATAATAATTATGTTGGGCAAGGGAGAGGTGAGCCACTCCAAGGAAAATGTGGGAATGAACTCTTTTGATATTTTCCTGAAGGTGTTCAAGAATGGGCTAAAATGACAGCCAGCTGGAGGTGTCACAGATTATTTGACATGGTCTGTGTTCCCTGTTTAGTTTTCTCCTCTGTCTAGGTTGATGAGAATTAGTTCTCACTGGATGTATACTTTGCTATAAAATAGTATTTTACTATCACTTCTTTTATTTATTTATTTAAATTTTGGTGGTTAAGAATAACACCCTTTTGTTTAATCAATATTACAATAGTGCCCAGAGCTTCCTGGACCTCCTCTGTCCAATATAGACTCTGTCTCTTTAAGTCCCATGCAAATACCCTTTTTAAAATAGTTCTTTCTTCAAGGCCTTGCAATCTAAGCACAAACAGGCAGTGGGAATGAAGAAGTCTGGCTATTCTCACCTTACTGATAAAGATACTCCCACTGTGTGGATGACATAAGTGAAATGAGAACGACCACTTAAGGTAACAGGAGCATCTACAACTCAACAAGACATTGAGGCCTGTCCTCACAAGTCCCACACTTGGGATGTCTTCAAGAAAACAAACATTTAAAGCATAAATGTCACTTTGAACATAGGCATGCTGTCTGCATTACTGAATTCAGAGGCCTGAGCTCAAGGAGTTAAATTGTAAGAATGCTAATACATTGTTTAATCAGTGTTTTATTTAATTCCAGATTTTAAGCTCTTCTTTCTCAAAGGAAGAATTTTGTATTGTTTAGAATAAAGGTAAAGGGAATTTCAAACTATTACATACAGAAAACATTACTCTTCAGCACAAAAAGGTTTACACAACTTAGGAAGAAATATGACAATTCAGCTCATGATGTTCTCTGAAAATTTTCCACAATAGTTACCATTACATCCTTCTATAAGCTTTAAGACTTCTGGGCAAATGTATGAAAATTAATGTTACTGAAGAAAACTCAGAAATGTATGGCACTTTGTTCTCCATCTTTTTCACTAACAGTGTAAGAAACACAGGGTTACTACTCAAGGAAGTGAAATCTGCTTCCAAATTTCATAACCTACTTTTAAAAAGCAATTACAAAAAACTGATATATGGCATGAGAGAATTTTCTCATAAATACTCTGCAAGGTGGAGAAAATTTTGCAGTGAAACAGTGCAGGTAAATGAAGGAACACACGTGATGAACAACTTTAAAAAAGAAAAATTTAACCTCAATCCTTCGTTCTCTTTCCTCTTCAACTCAAGGCATTTGTGTGCTGGAGCTCTCTCACAGCGAGGGTGACATCTTGTGTTCATTTCAGCCACAAGCTGCCACTAACCAGCCTCCATCCAGCTGCTATGCACCCAGAATATCCCTCCCCTTCAAATTATATCTTCAAAAGAGCTGCAAAGGATTTTAGATGACCCTATATATTTCCCTTACTGTGTCAGATTTCATACTCTCTTTGAGTTTAATCATGACTTTATATCGTTTGAACAGAGCTATTTTAAATGAAGATCTGTAAATGATAAAGCAATATAAAAGACACACTCCTTCTGAATAGGAGACAGTAATACATTTACTAGGATCCCTTAAATTAATAAGGGCACTGTAAAAGGAATGCCTTTTATGCCTGAGAAAATTATTATTTTAAGGGTTATGAACCTGTCAGTCTGTAAGTTATAAACTAGTTGCTACACCTGCAGCTTGATTAATCTGCCAATAAATCACTTGATGCTACTTGTAGCCTTTGTAGCATTTTGAGAAACCTTCACTAAGTTTTGTAAAACCAGGAAAACGTTAAAAATTGGACCTTTGTAGGTAAAAAAAGAATATTGTGAATTTACATGCTATCTTAATAAAAGTGGCTGTAGCTTACTGTCATGTGCAAAACAGGCTATTTATCAACACCTGCTCGTGTTTGTGGAACAGGGAAAGCAAACAACTGTAACCAGCCTCCTAAAATAGAACAGAAAATGTTTGATTATTATTTCCTCTGATTTAGATAAGCAGCTTCTGAGGGCCCCAAAAAATTAGTAAGCTTAAATTGCAAATGTCAGAAACAAAGTTTGAATAAAAAAAGTTAAATAAATAAAATAAAATAGTACTTAAACTCTTCAGCTGTGTGCTATGCATTATTTTGCACTCTGGTTATCTTCATGGTACCCTCCTGCCTGCCAGTGGTACATTACAAACTGTGCGCTGCTCTTGCATTATGTAGTTTTTTGTTCTCTCATTGCCTCTGTGAGGATAAAAATGTGTATAGCACCTTGTTTTCCTGACGATTTTTTGTTTGCAGCGTGTAGGTGATAAACATAAAATAACCTCTTACTGCAAGGAAGAACTCCAGCATTTCATACAAGGTGGCATTTCCTGAACTTTGGTCCTCTGTGTGTCAAAGAGGAGATCATGCATTGCAATGCTTCAGTTCCAGCTGTAAAATGTGGGCTGGATGAGAAATTTCCTAAAATGGATGTGATTTGAGTCCAGCTCTATTGCCATGTCCACAAAGTGCAGCTGATGCCAGTTGTAACTGAGACCAGACTTCCACATGGCACAGGGGAGACATTATCTGAAAGCAGCATTAAACAAAACCCCTAAGAAGATGAGATTGTGAGAGCCTACCTTGCTTTTTCCAAACATGGATATCTCAGTCTCCTTGTAAGCCATACTTTGAACTCCCTCACAGGTTCAGTGATATTCAGTGATACCTTACAAAGACATGATTTGTACCAGCAATTTCTAACTCACATTAACATTGGAATGTTCTATAAATCAAGTCAACTATTCTCTATGTAATGTATCTGAACATATCTGTATCTATGCCATTTATATCAGCTCAGGTTGGGGTAACTTTTCTATATCAAAGTCCACATTGCAGAATTATAAATCTCCACTAAATGAGAAAATTGATTATTTCTGCAGATCCCTTTGTGTCCATCATTTGCATATGTACACAGATTGGTAATGTAGACACATTTGAAAAAAGATCTGATCAAGTCCCTTTGTATTACTGTCTGACAGATAAATGTGCTCTAACACGGAAAATAATAATCTGTTAAAAATTAAAAGACAGCTCTGAACAGTTTTCCAGTTTGTGTCTGCAAGCAATAAAAGCTTTAGTTTTCTGGTTTAGAACTTCTAGCTGAATAGTGCAGATGTTCATAAATTACAGCAGTGTTGATTTTCTTCATGTCCAACCTAAGACATGAAAAAAGCATTTTTTCAGAAATTCTGATTTCTGAAAATAAAACTTGTCTTCTTTAATTCAGCTCTGTACCCCAAATCCTGTATTAAAAAAATAACTACACACTTTTGTTTCACAGCCTTTTCTAGAGGGATTTTGGCACCTTTTGTGTAAATTACCAGGTTCTACTTGAAATGATACCACTGAAATCAATGACTATTTCTGTGTTACATTTTAATCAACACAGTTAGTTTATGGTAAGTAGGCACAAATATTTTGAATTTGGCTCTTAAGGATGAATTAATGCCGGGAGATAAAATACGGACATTGGCAGTCCATTAAAAACATTCATCTTCAGAAAAAAATTCAGAGTATCTCATATGGACTTACTCAGCTCTTACTCAGTAAGCTTTTACTCACACAAAACATGTTTCCCTACAAACTTTCCTGTAAGATCATGTGCAGAAAATTTGAGACATTTTGACAACAACTCAATAACCATTTGAGAAAATCCTGTTGTTAGTAATGATTGCCTGATAACTCAAGCAATTAGGAGTGAATGTATTGGACAAAAATGACACTTGTACTAGAGGGGATTCATACGCTATCTTAGAAATGCCAAAATTCACAGAAAAACTATTAACATGAGTTAGTGGTTTAAATTACTGTCTAGACCTGTCACAATAATATTATCATTATTATCTTCTGAGTCTTTTTTTTTTTTTGTGACTTTCCATAATAACATCTTGAAGAAAAACAAATAAATGCTAAAAGAAGGAAGCTCAAAAACATGTTTTGAAATTTCCAGAGAAGCACATTAGTTTTTTAACTCTAAGTAACATGTTTTACAAGACATTGAGAAAAAGCAATCTTGGAGCTCATGATAATTTGCCACCTAAAAAGAAAAATCTCTATTATTTTGAATTTCTGAATTCTTATACAAGACACCCTGACATCTGTGTACACAGATGCAAGACAATACTTTTTCTAGAAAGTTTTCCTTGTGTGCCATGCTGATTTTAGCCAACAGACACAGCAGGTCAGTGGGATCTGATGTAACTTTTCAGGACAGTTTATCAATGTGGGCCTTGTGCCACACTAATGCAATTTCACAAAGACTTGCCAAGTCAGCCAGAACCCAGCATGGACACTGAGGTGAGTTCCTTTACCTGGCCAGAGTTTCCAGGTGCTAATTCTTGGCAGAGCTGGGGCTGTGATGACGTGGGTGAAAGCAAAAATAGTGATGATCCTGGCACTGCAGGTTAAGATGGGAACATGAAGACCATGTCATACCCAAAGGACACAACCTTGTCCTCCCTCAGTGTATTAGTGTCAGCTCCCTGCTGTGCAGATCTTTATACATTTTATCTGCACAAAATGACCATATTCCAGAGAGAAGCACTGCCTGGGCTAAATCTGGATCCAAATAGTAAAACCTGATCACATCCATATAGATCAGTACAGACTAGCAAGAGCAAACTCATGTTCACTTAAAAATACATTCTGCAAATGCAATACAAGGTAGTCAGGGAGAAAATGCTCACAGAACATAAATTACACTGCAGTAAGGGACCTTCACCTGCTTAAAATTAAGCTGGTAAAACTGAATTCCTTTGGAGTCTTGCACTAAAAGCCTTTCTTGCTGAGGATGGATCAGTTTAGTTTCAAATGCAGCTGATGGAAAGAGCAATAATCCGCTCAATTTATTAAGGCAGTGGCCAGACATGTTTTGCAGTCTGTGAAAGTCCAGAGAGCATGGCATGGTTCAGAGTCTGGAGCTCTGACAAGACAAATGTAATTTTCATCCTGGTGATCCTCCAGGATCCTCCTGACAGGAGCGGGCAGGCTCTGCTCCCAGGCTACAGCGACAGGACAAGAGCTCAAGAGTTCTTTTCCAACCTAACTGATTCTTGAATTCTGTCTCTTTCTTCCATCGAACACATGTACCCACGGGTGGAGGCAGCACCACCGGGCAAATGGGTGTGGTGGGGCTGGGGGAATCTGTGTGGAACACGGCGAACGCCCGCCTCAGGGAAACCCGGGCCGTGTTCCGCCGCGGCGGCTGAGGCACGGGGCCGGCATCGGGACGGGCATCGATCGGATATTGTGGATCGGAGCCGGCATCGGGGCGGGGATCGGGGCTGGGCCCCACGCGGCGCTGCCTCCGCCGGGCCCCCAGAGGGCGCTGCCCGGTGCCCGTGAGGCCCCGCGGGCGGCGGTTCCGGCGGGTCGGGCCGCGGCCTCACACGTGTGCCGGGAGCGCGGGGTTCCTGCCGCCGCCGCCGCGATGTCGGTGCCGGCTGCTGCCAGCAACCTGCCCATGCGGCTGCTCCGCAGGAAGATCCACAAGCGCAACCTGAAGCTGCGGCAGCGCAACCTGAAGCTGCGGGAGGCTCAGGGGGCAGGTACGGGCGGGCGGCGCCGCGGAGCCTCTCCCCGGCTGAGCGCCGGCGGAGCCGTGACTAACTTTGTGTTCTCTCCCCTCTCTCTCCTCCTTCTGTCTCTGTCTCCGCCGTGCAGTGCCCTCGCCGAGCGAGGCGGTTTCTCAGGGACCTCCGGAGGAGGAGGAGGTGCAGGAGGCGGCGGTGCCGGAGGTGGATGCGGCGGCCGAGGAGGGCGCCGAGCCTGCGGACGCAGCCGAACCCCGCAGCGGGGAAAAGAAGAAAAAGAAGAAGAAAAAGAGAAAAGCGGTGGTCAATGGAGGAGATGGTGCGTGTTCTTAGCAAAGACAGCGGTTCTCCCAGGGCTGAGTTAGTCTGGGAGACCCCACAAGCGCCTCCTTAGGGTTCCCGCCGCGTCGGGGGAAGTTTGAGATGCCATGTGCCGGTCTGGTGTGCGTTTTAAAGTCCCTGAGGTCTAAAGCTTCACCCGTTTCATTCCAGCTGCGATATTTGAATTCTTAATTCATACTAGTAGCCAATTTATTTGTTCCATAGGATTCTGCTTTATTACGTTGATTGGATGTTTTGCGTGTTTATTACTCAAATGCATGCCCTATGTTTCAGGGCTCTGGTAGACGGGTGCTCTCTGTACTTGGCTCTGCAGCCAAAACAGCTTTTCAGTAATATGTCCAGCCGTTGGCAACATTTATATATTATGAAACTGAAGTATACTGGAAAACTACCAAAAAAACCACCACACAAATATTGCTAGGTTTGCATGTGTTTTTATACGTATAGG
>VWYE01021124.1:489386-503047 GCA_013398995.1 Alaudala cheleensis | reverse complement strand
TCAATTTATTAAGGCAGTGGCCAGACATGTTTTGCAGTCTGTGAAAGTCCAGAGAGCATGGTATGGTTCAGAGTCTGGAGCTCTGACAAGACAAATGTAATTTTCATCCTGGTGATCCTCCAGGATCCTCCTGACAGGAGCGGGCAGGCTCTGCTCCCAGGCTACAGCGACAGGACAAGAGCTCAAGAGTTCTTTTCCAACCTAACTGATTCTTGAATTCTGTCTCTTTCTTCCATCGAACACATGTACCCACGGGTGGAGGCAGCACCACCGGGCAAATGGGTGTGGTGGGGCTGGGGGAATCTGTGTGGAACACGGCGAACGCCCGCCTCAGGGAAACCCGGGCCGTGTTCCGCCGCGGCGGCTGAGGCACGGGGCCGGCATCGGGACGGGCATCGATCGGATATTGTGGATCGGAGCCGGCATCGGGGCGGGGATCGGGGCTGGGCCCCACGCGGCGCTGCCTCCGCCGGGCCCCCAGAGGGCGCTGCCCGGTGCCCGTGAGGCCCCGCGGGCGGCGGTTCCGGCGGGTCGGGCCGCGGCCTCACACGTGTGCCGGGAGCGCGGGGTTCCTGCCGCCGCCGCCGCGATGTCGGTGCCGGCTGCTGCCAGCAACCTGCCCATGCGGCTGCTCCGCAGGAAGATCCACAAGCGCAACCTGAAGCTGCGGCAGCGCAACCTGAAGCTGCGGGAGGCCCAGGGGGCAGGTACGGGCGGGCGGCGCCGCGGAGCCTCTCCCCGGCTGAGCGCCGGCGGAGCCGTGACTAACTTTGTGTTCTCTCCCCTCTCTCTCTCCTCCTTCTGTCTCTGTCTCCGCCGTGCAGTGCCCTCGCCGAGCGAGGCGGTTTCTCAGGGACCTCCGGAGGAGGAGGAGGTGCAGGAGGCGGCGGTGCCGGAGGTGGATGCGGCGGCCGAGGAGGGCGCCGAGCCTGCGGACGCAGCCGAACCCCGCAGCGGGGAAAAGAAGAAAAAGAAGAAGAAAAAGAGAAAAGCGGTGGTCAATGGAGGAGATGGTGCGTGTTCTTAGCAAAGACAGCGGTTCTCCCAGGGCTGAGTTAGTCTGGGAGACCCCACAAGCGCCTCCTTAGGGTTCCCGCCGCGTCGGGGGAAGTTTGAGATGCCATGTGCCGGTCTGGTGTGCGTTTTAAAGTCCCTGAGGTCTAAAGCTTCACCCGTTTCATTCCAGCTGCGATATTTGAATTCTTAATTCATACTAGTAGCCAATTTATTTGTTCCATAGGATTCTGCTTTATTACGTTGATTGGATGTTTTGCGTGTTTATTACTCAAATGCATGCCCTATGTTTCAGGGCTCTGGTAGACGGGTGCTCTCTGTACTTGGCTCTGCAGCCAAAACAGCTTTTCAGTAATATGTCCAGCCGTTGGCAACATTTATATATTATGAAACTGAAGTATACTGGAAAACTACCAAAAAAACCACCACACAAATATTGCTAGGTTTGCATGTGTTTTTATACGTATAGGTTTATAGACACACACATAGACATGCACGAGGAATAGAAGCTTCCTAAGTGTATTTGATTTTTGGGACAGGCATCATGGTTATGCCAATGAAGAGGTGCTTTCATCTCTGAAGGTTCAAGTACCTGATATGCAACTTTTCACATATCCTGAGCACAAACAGTGTGGGAAATTTTTTTGCTCTGTACCTCAGAAAATTGCATAGAAACCTTGTCTCTCCTCCAGCCCCCTTCCACCCCATGGAAAATCATGATCTTTGTACATGTAAAAGAAATTCAGTCTGTGGAACAACTTTTCATGATAACCACGACCTTTGTATTTCTGACTTTTCTTCTGTAAAATGACACTGCAGATACAGAAACCAAAAAAGCGAAAACCGAAGAATATGAATCTGCAGAGGTAGAAGATGGAGATAAGCAGGACTCTGGAGATAAAGAGTTGGAAGAGGAGGAGGATGAAGTGCCAAGTTTGCCACTAGGCTTAACAGGTATCTTGTGTTCTCTTTTTCATGCACAGGCAAAATCCCAAAGTCTAACACTTTCCTTCCAGAGCAAGTTGCAGTTTTCAAGTGAGCTTTGTGAGTCAGGTGTTGGAATACATTATGTGGCAGCAGTGCAGCTCTCACCCACCTTCTGTTCCTGGAAATGTGCATTATATGCACATCTGCTGGTCCTACAGTTACTAGTGAAAGTGTTTTTTAAATCTATATACACACATGCTTAACTGTAAAGGAAGAAGGCTATGAAAAGCAAGCTGGAGGTGTAGAACTATTAAATCTGACAGAAGAAGCAGTGCATTTATCTTCGTTCTTATTAACTCTGTGAAGTTTTCTCATGAACTCATTAATACAGAGTATTTTGCTAGTGTCTTCAGATTTTGTGGTAGAATGCAATAAGAAGTCCTTTGATTTTTTTTTTTTTCATATGTGTCAATTTGAACTGGTTAATCTCAGATGGCAGAGGAAATAGAAGAAATAAATTTAAATACTTTTCATTTTTCCCCTCACTTCAGGTGCTTTTGAAGACAATTCCTTTGCTTCCCTGGCTGGTTCTGTCAGTGAGAATACCCTGAAAGGCATAAGTGACATGGGGTTCACACACATGACTGAAATTCAACATAAAAGTATTAAGCCTCTTCTGGAAGGCAGGTAAGAAATAGGGCTTTTTAGTCACTCTGATGAATCCAGGTGTTTTGTAAATTTTGCTGGCAAGATACATACATGAATCATAAAATCAAATCATGGAATTGTTGAGGTTGGAAAAGACATCCATGATCATCCAGTCCAGCCTTTTGCTGACTGAATGCTGTGACCTGTGACCTCTGCCAGCAAGCTCCTAGCACCAATTCCAGTGGTCTTCTTTAAACCATGATAGGCTTGTACATTGTCAGCATGGATTAGAGTGAGATTGTTCTTCTCTCAGTATGGTCAACTAAATACTTCTCTTTCTAACATTGCTGCTTACAGGGATATTTTAGCAGCCGCCAAAACAGGCAGTGGAAAAACCCTTGCGTTTCTCATTCCTGCAGTAGAGCTCATCTACAAGCTGAAGTTCATGCCTAGGAATGGTAAGGCTCTTCATTTCACAGCTGAATTTAGGTGTAAAGCAGCCATGTAGGGGGTTGGATGAGCTGTAACTGACTCCTGTCTGGTTGATGTGTTTTTCAGGAACGGGTGTTATTATTCTTTCTCCTACTCGGGAGCTGGCGATGCAAACCTACGGAGTTCTTAAAGAACTCATGAATCATCATGTTCACACCTATGGCCTGATAATGGGGGGCAGTAACAGATCAGCAGAAGCACAGAAGCTTGGAAATGGAATCAACATCATTGTGGCAACACCAGGAAGACTGCTGGATCACATGCAGGTAGATACAGTATTGATGTCTAATCTGGTTTTTAAAGCATAATAAAACTCCTTTCCCTGTCTGACTGTGACTTTGTTAATCTTTTAGAACACTCCAGGTTTCATGTACAAGAACTTGCAGTGTTTGGTAATTGATGAGGCAGATCGAATCTTGGAGGTTGGATTTGAAGAAGAAATGAAACAGATCATAAAACTTTTACCAAGTAAGAAAAAAATATCTCTTTCCTGGAAATCACTTGACTAACATTATGTCTTTTTTCTGACTCAATTATTACAAGAGAAGTCATTAATTTTTATAGTTCTGTAAATGAACTTTGTAGTGGTTTTCTTACTCTGTCCTTTTTTCTGCTAGCTAGTATATATTACTTGTTCAGCATCATTTATCTGAAGAACAGAGTTTTCAAATGCTCTTTAGAGATATAATTCTGTTCATATAAAATCCTTTTAGTTTAATGTCTCCATTTTCTCATTAATCTTCCTCTGCCTGTTTATTCCCTGCAATTCATTATTTCCTAATAAGATTTAAATACGAGGAAAAAGGTCTTCTGACTTGCAGTTCAATCTTTTTGATACCTCCAAGACCAGTATCTTGAAGAAGTTTAAGTATTTACCTTAAATTTTTCTTTTCCTAATTTTTTATTTAGTTATTCCTTGTAATTGATGTATTAAACACAACTTGAATTGTTTTAAAACAAAAATATTGTAGTATTCATGGAAATTAACTTAGAATTAGAAGATTGATCTCTGTTTAAGTTGTTTTGTGTCTAAATTGGATTGCAAATGATTATTAACATTTTTATAGAGAACACTGTGGTTTGATAGTGGTTAGGATTTCGGGATGGGGACAGCTGAAATGAACATAATGTATACCCCATAATACAGCTACACCTTTTTGTCAGTGTAGTTGTATTTGTCAGTAGCAGAATGTTTGAATTAGGATTAAATTGGAAGATTTGCCCAGGGAAGTTTGCAGTTATAGATTTTACAGACTCGCTGTTTGAATTATTCTTTAAAAAGTGAGGCTGTCTTTCAAATACTTTGCAGAGCGCAGACAGACAATGCTTTTCTCTGCCACACAAACCAGAAAGGTTGAAGATCTGGCAAAAATCTCTCTGAAGAAAGAGCCACTGTATGTTGGGGTTGATGATAACAAGGAGACAGCAACAGTAGATGGTCTGGAACAGGTAAGACAAATGTTTATTAGTGGGAGGATTGAGATCTCTGAACACACCAAGCCCTGTGGTTTTTTTACTTGGGATGCTTCAGGTGTATTTCACTGTTGAACTGTTTGGTGAGGTTTTTTTCACAAAATAACCCTTCCCTGATGTAATTGTGTTACTAAAACACGAGTTTGTTCCTTACTGCTTTAATTTAACAATGTTTAAAATTTTTGCAGGGTTATGTGGTATGTCCATCTGAAAAAAGATTCCTTCTGCTCTTCACATTCCTCAAGAAGAACCGGAAGAAGAAACTGATGGTATTTTTTTCTTCATGTATGTCAGTGAAGTACCACTATGAATTACTCAACTACATTGATCTGCCTGTTTTGGCCATTCATGTAAGTATCTTATTAATTGATTTATTTTGAATTATTCTGATAACTGTGAGCTGTTACTGGCTTTACATTTGCCTGGTTTGTTTCAGTCCAGTTTCTAATAAACAGACACCCTGCTCACAAAACTGATGATGGTCTTGATTAGTCCGTAGAGGAAGGGAGATAAAGCAAAAATTATGTAATAGCACTTCAGTAATCAGACTTGCTATTTTTTGAACCAGCACTGAACACTGATACTAATTTATGCTCTCTGTGTAGCAACATTTCTGTTTTCTTTCAAGAAGTTACCTTTCACATGCACTAAAATTCAGTGTGTGGAGTGAATTTCTTGTCACAGAAATCCAGAGTCTGATACCTGAAGTGTTTGAAGCTTTTCCTAAGGCCAGGGTGATGTTTGGATTTACTGTGCCAATTCTTATCATTTGGATGAGTATTGTAAATTTTTTGTCAAAACCACAATATCCACAGTTTAGAATAAAGAATTGACTGAAAGTCTATGAAGCAGTTACAACTAACCACAAACGTCCTTTTTTTGTTTTGTTTTGGGCTTAAATTTCTTGCTATTCTTTGATAGAACTGTGACAAGTATTGGTTTTGTTTGGTTGTTTGCTTTTTAAAGCTGTAATCTGGCTAACACATTGCTAGACTTGTAAATGTCCTTTTTCTGAGCTTGAGACGTGTATGTTGGGCTCATGAGAAGAATGTTTATGCAATTTTTTAAATTTGGGGAGATACTTTGTAACCTCTGAAGGATGCCACTTCATGTAACTCTGTGCCATTTATTTTTTCTTTCTTTGTTCACTGCAAAATGGTCCTGCTTGGTCTGTACAAGACCACGATTTGGAAAGATGTCTCAACTTAATTTTTAAGTTGATTTTTCATCCCCAGTATGTTTGTTTCCTTTCAGGGCAAGCAGAAACAGACCAAACGTACCACAACGTTTTTCCAGTTCTGTAATGCAGAGTCTGGAATACTGCTGTGCACTGATGTGGCTGCCAGAGGACTGGACATTCCTGAGGTTGACTGGATTGTCCAGTATGACCCTCCAGATGATCCAAAGGTAAGTTAAGGAAATAGACAAGTGTCACAGCAAGAAATCAAATTCTGACTACAAACTTAGTTGCAGAGAAGAGCTGAAACTGCTGCTTGACAGAGGGCAGGATTCAGCCATGGTCATATCCAGCTGCTGGTTTCTTTGTTGCCCTTCACCAGCTCCATGAAAATGCTGCTCCTAGCCAAGACCTTTATTGCCTTCTCAAGAACTGCATTTTAAAATACTGTTTGTGCTGTGAAAAGCCAAACACTTCTCAAGAGGACTGTGAGTTTATGTATGCTGAGCTTTTCTAGTTGAAATTTGCTTTTTGTTTAAAGGTAACATTCTAACTGGAATAAAAGTCTGCTGTAAACAAGGGAAATTCAAAAGCCTCCAAAATCAAGGTTTAATTTTCAGTTACTGCAGGCTAAGATTTTTTTTCTTCAGTAAAAGATAAAATGCTTTAGTCAAGGGCTCTGTCTCAGCCTGATGTTGCTTTGCACCTCAGCACTTGTTTTCCATTGTCCATGTGTCAGTGCCAAGAAGAAGTCTTACCAAATAGTGAATGATGCATTACATCATATTGAGGCTAACTGTGGTGTATGTTTTGTTGGTTATTAAGACTGCCTGACCTTGTTGCTTGTTATTCTTTGCAAAAGGAATATATCCATCGTGTTGGTAGGACTGCCAGAGGAATCAATGGCAGAGGACATGCTCTGCTCATTTTGCGACCAGAAGAACTGGGCTTCCTTCGTTACCTGAAACAAGCCAGGGTAAACTTCTGTCTACAATTATCTTTTTTTACTGTACACCCAGTTATTAAACCTGTTGGTTTTTGCAAAGATCAGTTTCATTTTGTTTCATTCCAAAAGAAGCACAGTCTTCTTCTAAACATAATAATTTTAATAGAACTGCACATAGTTTCTTGGCTGCTTTCCTTATGGACTTGTTTTGTGACTTTTAACTAAAGTGATTTAACTTCTAAAGCAAAAGTAGTAAAAAATGATGTCATATTGAATGTTTCTATTACTCTGGCTTAAAGGAAGTGATAATACTGTCATACTGATGTAAAGGCACTTTACAGATACAGTTGTGGTATTAAAAAAATCTATCAGGTTATCTAGTAGTTTGTTTTTTATTTGGCCTTGGTCTTAAACACATTCACTATATTTACACAGTGTAAATAACTTCATTTCTTCTTTTGTTTTTAAGGTACCACTAAGTGAATTTGAATTTTCTTGGTCAAAAATCTCAGACATCCAGTCTCAGGTATGACATGGTTTTTTTATACTTTAACTACTTAGAATATCTTTATTATAATTTGCATGGAGAATGTTGCAGTCTATAATGATTCCAACTCAAAAATATGTGTGCTTGTTTAGGAATGTTAATATATAAGACCATGTGCATTTTTAATTAGCTGGTGTTAATAAAGCCCAGCATCAGCTTAAGTTCTTTTGTGCTCCTGTGCTACAAAAATAGCCAAGGAACACCTGAGTTGAGTGGATTAATGTAGATAATTCTGAAGATGTGAATTTCTATTGTTGATTACTTCTGTGAATTGTTCTTTTGATAAGAGTTCTGTAAAGTTTCTTTGCAGTAACTCGAATTTAAAATAGCAAATACAGGAAGCAGTGAAGACAGCCTTTACAGAGAGAGGTTCCTAATTAAGCATTATCAGGAGGAAATGATGCCTAATGTGGCTTATTTTTAGAATGCTGAATTAATGTATGTTTAACATCAAATGTGACACTGGGATCTAATGAGTGTTGGGAATTTGGCCCACATCAAATAAAATGTCATAGTCTACCCTGGTGTCTCTGCATTTTTTGTTTAGAATTAATACTGCTGATTTCACAATTGGCACCATAATAGATGAGACTGTGCATGGCATTGCCTGGAATCCCACAGTTCAGGTGTCAGGCTGGCAGTTCTCATACACATTTATTCATGGTGTGGCTGCAGGTGTATTGTCCTTGATTAACTTGTTTGGGACAACCCAGTTAAATATTTCTGTAAATTTTCATATTGCTGAGGATTTGTTTGTACTGTAACTCAGCTGCAGGCTGTTTTGTCCCTCTACTTGTTTATAAAAGCATTTTTACACCTGTGTGTGCACTTTGATGTCACAGGGCAGTTTTGCTGAAGCGAGGAGTGAATGTCATTGCCACTCACACAGTACAAAATGTCTCAATATAATCTATAGGCTTTGAACAGCTGTAATTGTTTATGTCTCTTACGGTTTTCTTTTCCCCTCACCAGCTGGAAAAACTGATAGAGAAGAACTACTTCCTTCACAAGTCAGCCCAGGAAGCTTACAAAGCTTACATCAGAGCTTATGACTCCCATTCTCTGAAGCAGATCTATGATGTCAATAATTTGGATCTTCCCAAAGTCAGCCTTTCATTTGGTTTTAAAGTTCCTCCATATGTTGACCTCAGTATCCTTTTACTGCAGTGTTACAAAGCTGAATTTCTGCATTCTAAATGTTCAGTGCAACTTGCTGAATTCCTATGGTACCTCAAGTTCTGCTGTTTTGTTGTTGGGGTTGGAGTTTTTCTGCTAATAATCGTAAAAATACATCATGCTCCAACAGTACTTTATCAAAGAAAATGTAACTATTGCAAATAATACAACTGCAGAAATGCCTACAAACATCTCTTAGCATATGTTCATGCTGTACAGGCTTCAGTTGCTGTTGGGCAGATTCTGGAATGCACCCATGTTCCAAAGTATTGTTCTCCTCCATGCAAAATTATTTTCATTTAAACGTACTTGCTTAATTTTCATAGTCATGGAATATTGGCACAGAGGGGCAAGAGCAGGACCTAGAATACTGTATCTAAGTTACTGTCAAACCTGACAGTGGATGGAATTTGAAGCAGTAGTACATTGGACAGTGTAACTGGACAGCTGGAGGAGTATTTAGAACCATAGACACAAAGTTCTGAGTTTCTGTGTAATCATGCAGCTCAGCTTTTTGTGTAATTATTTTTTCTCACATCAATAACCCTTAGTAAACCCAAAACACAGTATTTCAAAAGACTCCTTTTAAAGTTCTTTAACCAATAAAATTTCAGATGTGAACAGCAACCGTGGCAGAAGACTACAGAAAAGAGGTGGAGGTGGGGGATTTGGCTACCAGAAAGCAAAGAGCGTCCACAAAGCAAAAATCTTCAAACACATCAACAGGAAATCTGACAATCGGCAGTTTTCTCGTTAATTATGGTCTCTAAAATGCCTTGGGGCCTTGGAGCAGCCTACCTTAATCAAAAGCATCTGGCAGTTACTTCCTATTTTAACAGCTCCTTTCCCATTTTTTAGGTGTCTTTGAGGATTATTTGTTTTTTGGGATCATATTTTATTTTTCACTGCAGGAAGACTCTTCAGAACGGAGGCTAAAGGAGAATATGGCCAGCAAATTTTGCCATACTGGTTGTAAAGGAAGAAGATCATTTAAGATACTTCAAGTCAATACTACAGAGATTTTTATTAAAGGAAGAATACTTTTAGGTTTTATAGAAGAATTTGCTTTACATTCACCCTTCTTTATATGCATATCTCTGAAAATTGTTAAGAGTGGACAGCATAAGGACATTGTGAGATAAAAAGGTTTTTGCTCACATGAATCACTGCAAGGGATTTTAATGCTACAGAACTCTGCTTTGGCCATCAAATATGCTGAAGAATGCAGGAAGATTCCTTTAGAGCTAAACCATGGATGAATAATTAGGGTTGTATGAGTTTATGAATAATTTCAGACATGATATCTGTATAACAAGTACAGTGTCCAAAATAAAACAAATCTCTTACATCCAGTTCTGGGACATGATTAATACTGGTTTAATGTGATATAATCATAACACTGTAGTGAAATATTTGCTTTTCCTTCATGTTCAGTTTAAATCTGAATTTATTAATGTGGTGATGTCTAGTGTTCTGCAAAGAAATAAGGAAAGCAGATTACATGAATTAAAGCACTCAATGCAGGCAGTGTTTTATAAGATGCTTCATAGCCTTGATGCAGTGAGAAGTTCTGCAATTGTGTCTTTTAAAATTACAAAAGTGAATTGCTTTCAAGTCTTAGTACTTGATCAGCAATGAGCAAAGTCACAGGACTGGAGGGGTGGAGAGACTCAGTAAGTGAAAAAGTGAAATGGGGGATCAATATACTGGAAGGGTATTTTAAAGGAGGAATTAAAAAACTGAAGTGGAAGAGGGTGGAATGCACATCTCAGACAGGAGAAAATGTGGAGACTTCAGTGTAAGAAGAATACCCAAGCTGGGTAAAAGAGTGATTGTATTACATATATTATTTCCATCTCTCTGCCAGTAGCAGTAACTGCTCTTAGGAGGCTGCAGTGGTGGTGGGAAGTGTTTAAAAAGTGCTCATGTGTCAAGGAAAGACTAAAATGTCACAAAATCCAGAAATGTGGGCCATGTGCAATTACAGTAAAACAGTTTTTAATTTACATTTAAAATGTAACCCGGGAGCAGTTACAAAAGCATAAGTGCTTGTTCCAACATATACAGGACTATTATTTTTTAGGTCTTCTGAGGTAGCATGTCAGATTTAAAACTGATACATGCATTGAAGTATTATTAAAAAATATCAGTGGACTTCCTTTTCATCCTTGAGGAAAGCAGATGGGGAGAAACAATAGGACCTTTCTGTTTCTAGTATTTCCCCCACTCAGAATTGAGCATTGTCTGGTTTTCCCTCTTAAGAAATGGCTACCTTTAGACCCTAATGGGCTTTTAAGATTTTTAATGTCAAAATAGTGTTGTTACTAGAATTTGAATGTCTCGTGCTTCTAAGCTTGCAATGAAATAGCAAAATCTCTGAAGCATAAGCAGTGCTAAATATGCTGCCTGTGTCATTGAGTTCTAATCTTTGAGTCTGGGTTTTCTTTTTATAAATTTATAAATAATAGATGTCCAAGTAATTTTCATGTCTTTGCTAAATAGCACATCTTAGGAGTTCTCTCTGAGATCTGCATCATCATACAGTTTAAAGCTTCTGTTTATACCTGCCAGCTGTGCAGTTACTGTATGGGAATTCACTTCCAATAAAGCAAAAGGAACGCTAAGGGACTCATTAGATGAACTGCAAAATTAATTACTGGGAAAGAGATGTAAGCAAAGCTGCAGTAAACCACTGTGAAGATCAGAGTGTGGTTATGTGGGCACAAGCAGTGGCTGAGGTAGTGTGGAGTTTTGGTTTGGAACAGGAAAAGAGTTGGGATATGCAGTCAGTGACCCCCTGTCTGACCACATGCTCATGGCCAGAACTGGTTGGGCTTAAAAGAGTATCAAAATTCCTGCTACTTCTAAAGTGTGATACATGGAAAACTGACAAAGAGCCTGCACAACTCCTCCCTGTGATACTTGGGTTGTATTTTCCTAATTTTCTAATACAAAGCAATCTTTGAAACAAACTTCTGTAGGAGATGGAAAGACTGGATGGTATTGCTCTAGAGTAATAGTAGCTTACACTGAAGGAGAAAAAAGTTAACACTGTTACTGAAACATAGATGTGTAATGGCTCCTCCCTGCCAGTAGTAGCTACAAAGTCAGCTCTAATTTCCTGATAAAGCAGAAGAGAAATTCATGAGCTAAGTGGGAATTAAAAGCTTCCTGTCTTGTGCAGATGCAATTACCTTTTTGTTTATGAAATTGTAAATGACAAATAATTTCTGATGAAATATCTGTGTATTGAGCAGCATCTATTCCACCAGGGTATTGCAAGAAATGCAAAAGATTGCCAAACTGGAAATCTGAGGTTTCCTTTGCAGCTTCCCCTGTTATCAATCTTGTGAGCAGTTAATAGAGCTCAGCCATCAGGCTCTCAAGGCTTGTCTCATAACAGTGACCAATCGCCTGGGGACTAATACTGTGTGCCTTGAGAAATTGCTTTCTTCCTCTCAGAACCTTGACAAGGAAATTGGACTCTAAACCACTTAAGGGGGTGATCAAAACTGTCCTGCTTGAACTGGAAGATGTTTTTGACGGTTCTTGGAACAGGCCCATAAAGGAGCACTCTGCCACCGAGTTACTGCTCATAATCATGAAAAATCTTGTCATGATCTGAGTTTCCTGTGCCATAAAGCTGCCGAGTTACAGACAGGCACAACACTGGTCAGAAAGTGTTGCCATCAAATTAGTCAGGGTGAATGTCACTGGTAGAAGGCACCTTTATTGACACTGCAGAGCAGGAAGAGTTGAGAATTGGGTAAGATATTATCTACTGAGGCCTGCTGTAAATAAGAAGTATGTTTATATTTTGGCAGTAATCAGCCTTTCTGTTTGATGTATGACTTGATGACTCAATTTAAGTAAGCTACCAAAGCTCTGATGATTTGCTTTCAAGCCAGTGACTTGAGGCTCAGGGAAAGCAACTCACAGGAAGGGTGAAAAGGGTTATGTGGTTTAAAAAATGATATTTTGGTACAGGCCCCACTGTGAAGAAAGACATAGTGCTGACAGGATACTGCACAGGTCTGTGACTTCTGGTTTTAGTTCTACCACTGCCCTGCTTAGGAGATCATTGTCCAGTCATTTCAAGTGCCCAAAACTTAGAAGGGATTTTACAGAGCCCTGAAATCAGCCAGAAAAGAGCCAGTAATTAGCCCTTGAAAGGTGGGTTGGTTGTTGGGTTTGGATTTTTTTCAAATTAAAGTAATGCTGAAATAAGCCTATAATCAAAGGGCTAAGCACACAGAATAAAGTCTGTCACTGCTCTTGACTTTTGCTCTATTAGCTTGATTTTCTTGGGATTTTGACTGACAGAGTTCATGCAACACTTAGTGAGGCTGTTGTTTGTCTGATGCTTTTAGATTTATAGAAGATGTTGAGCCCTGACAGTAAGAATCCAGCATCTTGAACTGGAATGCTCTCAGCTGCTAAAAAATCTGCTGGCTTGCATCAAAGTCATAAATACTGTGATTTTCTTTCTGTCAAATCTCTTTATTGCACAGCCACGTGGGGAAGAAATTACATTTTTTTTTGTCCTCTTAGCCACCACAATAAACTTTTGATATGGAGTTGTGAGGAGAGGTAGAGGAAAGATGCCATTAGAAGAAGGGAAGACAAATGGAAAATGGGGGTCCTGTCTAGAAACACATTCACTTTGCTATACTGGTGTCATCCAGCTTAAGAACTGCATTCACTTTTCAAAAAAACCCCCAAAACCTTAGCATACTCTTCAGTAGCAGTCCATCTTCCCAGACACTTCTGTAAGCTGCAACACTGGAAAACAGAACCATCTACTATTTTTTCCCAGTTGGTCAGAATTTAAAGGGAAAAAAAAAAAAAAAAAATAGTAGCCAAACTAAGTTACAAAATTCCAAAACTCTCTCCTCTTTTCTACTTGTCANTATTCTGACTGTCAGCTAAAGATGTTGAGACACCCAAGGCTTTCTGGGCTCCTCTATGAGTGGTTGCAATGGCCTATGAATGTTTTAATTATTAATGAAATCAATACTAGCTGGCATCTATGTGACATCTAGATTCTCCATCACATTTTCAGTCTTAAAAGTATGGAACCAACTGTCAAAGGACTTTGGAAGGTTTGTTTTTTGTCTTGAGCTGAAATGTTCTATATATTTCTCAAACTAATTGCAGGATTTATATAACTGACTTTTCTAAAAATGCTTTAGAAAGGAGGCTGATTTTCTATTAAAGAGGATGGAATAAAACTGCATCTGCTAGAAGCTATTGAATCTAAA